>JACXGK010000204.1:110507-139321 GCA_016801125.1 Novumbra hubbsi | reverse complement strand
CTGTCCGTCTCACCTCGTTTAAACCAACCAGACGACACACACACACACATAAATACACCAACAAACTGTTTTTTGTGACGCAGATGGACAACAGCCCAAATTCTTCAGAGCACTGTGTGACACTAGGGCCGACACAGGGTTTGGGTTAGGGTTTGGGTTAGGGTTTGGGTTAGGGTTTGGGTTAGGGTTTGGGTTAGGGTTTGGGTTTGGGTTAGGGTTTGGGTTAGGGTTTGGGTTAGGGTTTGGGTTAGGGTTTGGGTTAGGGTTAGGGTTTGGGTTAGGGGTCTGTTGTTCCGCATCGCACTGAGGCATATTATCACCGCACCTGTGTGGGGCCCACCTGCTGCCCGCACGCTTCTCACCGTTGTGCCCTTTGACCCCTTCCGTCAACAAGCTGTTCCCGCTGACCTGGTTAAAACCGAGGCACCGCCCGTGCGCGAACTACCCAGGACCGTGGCCCTGTTGCCAGGTTGTCTGTCAGGCTCGGAGTCGCTCGGGTCCCTGGATAAGCCACCGCCATGGGACTTGCCCACGGTTGCGGTGGGATGGATGCATTCTGCTAACTATATTATACGTGGACTGTCTTCCTGCACTGGTCCGCA
Organism: Novumbra hubbsi; assembly: GCA_016801125.1. NCBI lineage: Eukaryota > Metazoa > Chordata > Actinopteri > Esociformes > Umbridae > Novumbra > Novumbra hubbsi. The sequence goes on along the minus strand of JACXGK010000204.1, from coordinate 138,719 downwards.
CTTGTTGACGACCCCCAACAGTTGTTCATGCGTTTGTCAGCCAGCACTCAACACAACACTCTTTCCCACACACGCACGCACGCACGCGCGCGAGCTTACACAGACACATGCGCTCTATGACAGTTTACAGGCTGGCGTCTGTGCAATGAAGACAGCCTGTAGTTAGTGTGTGCAGTCCTGTGTGAAGACCCTCCTTACAGAGACACACTCACACAAATACAGACACAGTGTTTAAACACTTCCTCTCTGGCTCCTAGCTAAGCCCGTTTTACTGCTCTGGGATGGCCAATGATTTACCTGTTACCTCTGGCCTTAGCCCTACAGACGCCTAGCGCAAAACACACACACACACACGCACGCACACACACACACTTTCATGTTGGGACACTAACATACGCATACTCTCATAACCAGACTTCAACAGTCTCGATGACTGTGACTTATCTTGATCTGCTGAACTGGGAAACGAACCAGGGTATGTACGTTAGTACGTACGTGTGTGTGTGTGTGCGCGCTTTCTTTTTTGTTTAAGAATGGGGGATGGGGTTGCACTTGCTGTTTTTGTCCAGGAGGTGGCACTCCAACTCATTAGGGAGCTTTAGTCACATTTTCTTGTTGGGACTTTTGATATTGGTGATCTGAATACTGTAACACAAGCTTCTTGACTGGTGCCACCAGAATCTGTATTGTAAAACCGTTTTAGATAAAGTTAATTAAATTCAGGATATATAATACCAACATAGATACTCTATTAGGTTATTTCCATGCTTTTTTCTTTTTAAATCTTAAGGGATTTTGTTTTTCTTTTGGTTGCAAGATGCATTATATTAAATGTCTACATGGAAAGTCTGCTTTTAAATAAATGTGTGCTCTGCAGAAAGATCTACACACAGTGACATGCGATGCCCCTTGATAAACCCCTGTGAGATAGTAGCCAGGCCGTTTAAAGCTTTCACACACACCCACAGACATGCATGCACATACACACCCACAGACATGCACACACATACCCACAGACATGCACACACATACTGACAGACATGCACACACATACTCACAGACATGCACACACACACCCACAGACATGCATACACACACACCCACAGACATGCATGCACACACACCCACAGACATGCATGCACACACACCCACAGACATGCATGCACACACACCCACAGACATGCATGCACACACACATGCATGCACACACACCCACAGACATGCATGCACACACACCCACAGACATGCATGCACGCACACCCACAGACATGCATACACGCACACCCACAGACATGCCTACACGCACACCCACAGACATGCACACACATACCAATGCTTAAAGGGTTTTCTTTTTTTTGTATCTCAGAATTTTTTTTAAACAAATTGAATTATCTCGGTCAGTGCTGCGAGATGGTGTGTGTGTGTGAGAGATGTTCCCACCTCTAGTGCGTCACTAAGGGTTTGGCAGTCGCCCATGGGGTCTGAGACGAGGAATAATAACCTTGTTAAACTGAAATGACAATGAAGTAACGACATCTCTCTTCATGTCCTTTCTGTCTTTGTCTGTCTAGCTATTTCCAGTGGTCTGCCAAGCCGTGCCTAACCAAGCTTTCTTCTGGCATACACACACACACACACACACACACACACACACTCCACATAGTCACTTATTATACACACAGACATCCCATAGACTCTGTAAAATACACACACCGTTTTCTGAAACGCTCATTGCGCTTTCACAAACACACTTCCGCGACCGTCTGGTGTCGTTAAAAGTTGTCCGCATGCAAACTCAACCCACAACACAACAGGCTCTGACGTCACGGGCTCGAGCTGTTGGCACGGTGATGATAGCAATGGGAGCGTCAGCTAACGAGTGACTGGATCGTTAGGGGCAATTACCCAGCATGCCTGCGTTTGCGTCTTGTCTGCCAGCGGCGGCCCGCCACATCGCTAACGGATGGCGTCTTTAAAAGTCTTTAAAGACATTCGTCGTTGTTTTCTCAATGCTGGGAACTACAGTATCAGCGGAGTGTGTTGGTTCATGTGTTCGCACAGGCCTCCAGGGTGTCGGAGACCCACCGGGTCGCTTGGTACCGATAAACCCGCTGCTTTCTACCTCAAGAGGCCCTGAGTCAAGGTCTTTCCAGGTGGGCTCTAGGGCTTAAGACCTGGGCAACTAGGTTGGGGGCGTGCCTGACTAGTTAAGTGTCCGTCAGGTAGCAGAGAGGACCCACAAACCTGCAGACACTTTCTCTTGTAAGAAGAGTTTTACACCTGTAATAAGAGCGATACATGGATCGTAGTCTGGCTGTGCTTTAAAACGTAGAAGTGTCTTTATGATAAATATTTGTTGATAAACTTAAATTCATGCAATATATGTAAGCATTAAGCTAGAAGAAAGGTATGGTATCGCCAAGATACCCCAACTCCCGAGATCCCTTGTTGCGTTTAGAAACCCATTACCAATGCAAATTCGCTATCAGCATTCAGGATATAAAGCACAGCGATCGCTGCATTAAGTAATGCCAGTCATCTTTGGTTTGTATTGTACTATGCTATGTTGTCAGCTCAGTTTATGTCTGCTTTCACTGGACATCTTCAGATGTAAAACAACATCGAATATAACCAGGTATCGTGACATATCACCTGGTATATCTTTTAATAACATTTTGGTCTAGTTAACCAGGTTAATGAAATGAAACATTTCCAGCAGCAACCAGTGGGCGACGTTACCGTGGGAATGGGGGCCGTTGGCGTTAACTGTCTTGCTCAGGGACTGAACATTGCTTTCTCCTCGGTCAGTTGTTGGAAGCCTGACTTATGGGATGGCGGGGGTCTCCGCGGAGATGGTGATGTTCTCTGATGGTATTGACCAACCCAACGGCCATCAAAGTGGTGGGGTTTTGGCCGGGCCTGCGTTCACGCTGTGGAGTAATGACTAACTAACCAGCAATGGACTGACTAGATTAGCATAACAAGCCCTTCACTGGGGGCCCAGGAGGAGGCTGATTAGGGGAGGGGGGGGTAATGTAGTGAAAGGAGTCAGGGCAGTCATGGATGGAGGAGAAGGGGGTGGAGGACGGTCGGGGGGGGGGGGCTGGACTCCAGATGGAAGCAGACCCACAACAGCTGGGTGATTGGCCCTCTCAGCTTGGTGTGTGTGTGTGTGTGTGTAGGCCTATTTGTCAGCTGGTGTATGTGCCAGTCTTTGTACAAAGCTCTGTCCTTCAAATTCCCCTAAACCCCGCCCCTTGTGTCAATCATCCTGAGAACATGTGCTTGCCCGCCCCCTATATCAGGTCTGTTAATTATATCATATCATATCCATCTCCACCTCGGACTCAATGGCTCACAAAGATTCTGGCGTGTTTCTCCATCTCTGCCGTGTTCCCTGGTCCTGACCACGCCCACCTCAGGGATGCTGGTCATTATTTGGGCTCTTCTAATGTGGTTAGAAACGTTCCCATTAGATGCCTACGGTGGCCCAGTGGTCTAGCAACTCGCCTTGACGCACATCTAGAAGTCAGCAAGGGTTTGCATCCTGCATACTGAACTTTGACCTTCCCCGTTTTTCCAACACCGTTCCTTCATTGTAATGAATAGAAGTATGACAGCCCTACGGTTGCTTAATAAGATGCAATGTGAAATGTTTCCATTCGGCTTCTGTCTATCATGGTTAAAGATCCCTTATCAATGATTGCCTGTAAAATATGACTTTAGTCCCACTGAGGGCATGGCTTTCATCTGTCAGTTCTGTTAGACCACAGAGACCATATTATATAGGCGTCTTTAGTGTCAGAGGACTGATGTGGGATTTGATCTCCATTGTCCCTGTAATATCATTCATTGTGATGTAAAAGGTTGACTGTTCTTCGGCTGATCCAAAATGTGCCCCTCCCATGGGCCATCCTTAAGCTTTTTGCAGGGGTATTCTACACAGTAAATTATACTTTCACTCAGGGAAATGAAGGGTTATGATTTCTTATAACGGGTTGTAGCGGTGTTAGTGTTACAAGGGTTCTTGTAGGGATCGGCTCTACAACCCAGGGAAAGCTGCTGAGTGGTTGGCAGTCGTGCGTCAGTCACAACTAAAGCGTGGGAACAGCCATTTTGTGTGTGTGTATTCAACCTCGTATTCACATGCTGTTTAATTTAACCCTACTACCAATAAAAGTGCCTACTGCTTTCCACGAGCCTCGTAACCCTGTGTATATGGCATCAGAAGCCCGTCTCGCCAACAGACAAGTTTGGGATCCACACCTGTCCCCGATGTTACACACACACGCCCAAAGTCACACACACCACAAGTTTCACAAGCACACACACGCAGACCGCGTCAAGAAGCTCTAAAGTTTAAGGCTATAGGCGTATAATGAATCCTTTCGGTTAATTATTTGTTTGTTATAAAAAAAAAAATACAGTAATTATTTTGGCTCTTGAACATGACAGAAGCCAGACTTTCCTCTGATCTTGTCCTCTCCCCCCACCCACGTTACCCCAATCATCATGGACAGTATCGTACACGCTGAAACATAAAGGATCCGGTTCTTCTGATGTGAACTTTGAAAGGGACCTACATACATACTTCGACTGCCCAAAATAAACTTTGTCGGGATTTGTTTTTGTAAGGTTGACAAAAGATGAGCCTTCGAGTGTCTTTCAGGGACGTAAATATTTTCTTTATGGTATCCTTTTAATGGTTAATTAAATGTCTGCCTATTTAGCGCATTGAGAATCTTGCCCCAGTCCCTGAATGCCTCTCCCACCGTGCCAGACTGGGTGAGGCTTTGGCATTCCCCTTCCTTTCTAATGGTCATTAATACCCATGCCAGCTCAGCGTGGTCCAGCCGTGGTTGTACCGTGGTCAGGCTCTTTCGGCAGGGTCTCACGGTTTTATGTTGGCCAACCATGAGTGTTCCCTGGAGCAGGATGAGAGGCTCTGTTCTTTCCCCAGGGAATTGTTGCTCGGCGGAGGGAGGCGTTCTGTCATGTGAACAACTAAGTACACCCTCTGGAAAGTTTACTTATTTTTGTTTTTAGAGTTTTGGACATGGTTATGTAAACTTCACTTCGACACTATTGACATTTAAAGGTAACCTAATTTAACAAATGACACGTAAAATATCTATCTTTATATAGATGGATAGATGGATAGATAGATAGATCTGCAATTTTCAAAGTGCTAAATAAATAAGCACACCTCTCTTCAATTAATGGAGTGGCCCTTTTTGGCTGAACTCACCATGTACTTGCCCACCGAGAAGGCCTGCGAGGTGTTAGAGGTCCCATACGGTGTTAAGGGCTCTGTCAAACACGTGCGTCAGTGGAGCCGATGGACTTGTTGTGCGTCGTTGGTCGTTTGTTCTTGCAGAGGTAACCACTAAAACTAGCAGGCCGGTGACTTTGTTACTGTTTCCTGTAACCGTCTTGTCAGTCTTTTACATCAACTGGGTGACATTTTTGTCCACTCTCTACCATACTGCTTCAACTATGTCATGTTCTAGGGCTTTCTTGCCTCAGCCTGCTTCAACTGTGTCATGTTCCGGGGCTTTCTTGCTCGGCCTGCTTCAACTGTCATGTTCCGGGGCTTTCTCGCTCTGCCTGCTTCAAGTCCCCCCCACTGCACTTTGATAGGGTTGATCTGTAACCCTCCGTTTCCTCTTTTCGAACCATCGTTTTAGCTATGCTTGTGTGTTTTGGATCATTGTACATTCTCAAGATCCATGTTTGGTTACTACTCATGAATTCTATGGTACAACATGGAACTCATGGTCGTCAAGTTGGCCCGGCCCGGAGGAAGCAATGGGCCCCCATTCACAAGCCCCCCCCCGCCCTCTCTCCTAATGCTCCCTCTGTCTCTCTCTCTTCCATAACGTCCTTCAAGTTCTTCTCTTAAGACCTGCTGTATAATGTATACACAGGCCTCTCCCATGACCTTGTTCCTTTCTTCCCCTCAGTCCTTCACTTTTATTTTCTGCTCACTCTCTCTCTCTCTCTCTCTCTCTCTCTCCGCCTCATCCTGTCTAGGAACATGCCAGTGTACTGGCCCTAGGGGGCGATGTGTGGTAGTGTGTTAATGATGCAGGAGTGTCATTCTCCTGTGGGATGGATGGACAGAGGAGCAAGCTGTGCTCTCGCAGCCTCATTACGATTCCTGTTTAATCCGTCTCTGACAGGACCGAACGGGACACAGGACAAACACACACACACACACGCACTCTCCTACTGTTATGCTAATGACCTGTTATTCCTGCTGCACCGGCTATCTTCCATCATGCCTCTGCCACTGCTTATAGAAATCCACTAGAGATCATAAGAGCTTATTATGGGTGATTAGTTCATCTGAGGGAGAGAGGTTGGGAGGCAACCAGGGCAGAGAGAGAGAGAGAGAGAGGTGGGGGGGGGGTGGTTCCTTATCTCTTCATCTTGCATCCTCTCCCCGTTCCCCCCATGTGGAGACCTACATTGATCAGCATGTGGACTGTGATATCAATAACATCCTCCTTAGCGATCCGGTCTCCCACTAATGACCCGGTTGACCTGTGCTGTGTAGCTTTGGTTCTGTCAGCATTATATAAGCCGGGGCCTTATTAGTGTCATGGTTGATTGTCGGTACGTGTGGTGTTTGGGGAGGACCCTGCCCGTCTGTCTGTCTGTCTGCCTGCCCGTCTGTCTGTCTGCCTGCCCGTCTGTCTGTCTGCCTGCCCGTCTGTCTGCCTGCCCGTCTGTCTGCCTGCCCGTCTGTCTGCCTGCTCGTCTCTGTCTGTCTGCCCGTCTGTCTGTCTGCCCGTCTGTCTGTCTGCCCGCCTGTCTGTCTGCCCGTCACGTGTATGTCCGACCCGCGTGTTGGTACAGCCAGGTTGTCTTGCTTTTCTGTTTCACCCTTCTCTCCTCTCTCCTGTCCACTTCTTCCCTCTCCTCCACCCCCCCATCCATTGTCCCCTTTCAGTGACTGTGTTGTCTCCCTTCTAATTGCTCTTTAATTATTAACCACAAACATTATTATTCCTTCACTATTAAGAGGCCTTTCATTAGAGCTGCACAGCACCCTGAAGACATCTCACTCACGTGCACGCCGGCATGCACACACACACACACACACACACACAGATCAATTTTTGTTTCAGAACCCCAGGTTGTTTGTAAAGATATTATAGATGGTGTCTAACTGTTTTTGTAATGTCATATTTGATCAATCGCTATATTTACATTCTTGTGGTTCTAGTACAAACCGTGTGTGTGTGTGTGTGTGTGTGTTTAGTGGTTAATCAATGGTACATTAAGGGGTTGGGCCGTGGCAGATGAGATTTGGGAGCAAGGGTTCCGCCTCCGTTTGAACTGTTTTATTTGGGTGTTAGTCTGACACGTCACTTGCCATCTATCTGTGTCATCAGGACCCAGCCCTCCGGTGGGAGGAGGTTTCCCTGCTGAAACGCGCCTCCTTAAGCCAGCAGGCATTGGGAGGTGGGTCTGTGTGAGGCCTAATTGAACATGATAAAGTGTAGAGTTAATTACCCCTCACGGCTGTCACTGATACCCCCCGGGGGGGTGTTTCTTGGGAGGGGGGCATCTATGGAGTAGCCTCCAGCACAGCTGTTGGCCTGGTTTTGGGGTGACGGGGCTTGGTTGTATGTGATTGTGATTGAGTGACGGAGGAAGGGGTGGAGGCGCGAGGAGACAATGGGACCCTTCCCGTGGGAGTCGTGTGGAGGATGATGGGAACAATCGTCTTTTAAAGACTCCCCCGTCCCTCTGGTGGGCCTCTCCTTGACAGTGCTGTCCGGTCCCATCACCACACACACCCAGTCTCCAAACTCTGCCTATCACCACACACACCCCGTCTCCAAACTCTGTCCCATCACCACACACACCCCGTCTCCAATCTCTGTCCCAACACCACTCACGCTCTGTCCCATCACCACACACACCCCGTCTCCAAGCTCTGCCTATCACCACACACACCCCGTCTCCAAACTCTGTCCCATCACCACACACAGCCTGTCTCCAAGCTCTGTCCCAACACCACACACGCTCTGTCCCATCACCACACACACCCCGTCTCCAAGCTCTGCCTATCACCACACACACCCTGTCTCCAAGCTCTGTCCCAACACCACACACGCTCTGTCCCATCACCACACACACCCCGTCTCCAAACTCTGCCTATCACCACACACACCCCTTCTCCAAACTCTGCCTATCATCACACACACCCCTTCTACAAGCTCTGTCCCATCACCACACACACCCCTTCTTCAAGCTCTGTCCCATCACCACACACACCCCTTCTACAAGCTCTGTCCCATCACAACACACACCACTTCTCCAAGCTCTGTCCCATCACCACACACACCCCTTCTACAAGCTCTGTCCCATCACAACACACACCACTTCTACAAGCTCTATCCCATCAATACACATCTCTTCTCCTCACTTGAATCGGATTCTGACGTCTTTACAAATGAAGTTTAGTTAACTATCCCCGATCTCCAAAGACTCTATTGAGCATCGTGTAGAAGGGGGGTTATTTCTGGCAACTCTTCCCTCGAACCTCATTACACCTGCATCACACTGTCTGTAGACTGACACGAAGCTCATGGGATTAAGTGAAGCTGCGCGTGTGTTCGCCGGTGTTAGAAGCCGGCTACGTTATGTGGGCCACGCAGGGTTGAAACCTTCACGTGATCACGACGTCCTCTGGAAGTGAGCCGCGTTGTCTGTCGTAGGCGTGGGGGCAGCCAGCCTGGCTAAGCTGACCTTCATGGTGGGGGGGGTGGAGGATGAGTACACCGCTGCCCAGGAACTCCTCACCTGCATGGGAGCCAACGTGGTGTACTGTGGACCGGTCGGGACGGGACAGGTAACCAGCACCGTCTGGGGGGGGACAGCGCATGGAAATGTACTGTTCTAATGTAGTCAATCACTGTTGTTCTCTAGGTCTGTCTGTCTCAGACAGACACACACACACACACACATAAACTCACCGGAGATGCTAAACTGGATATTTGGCATTTGTGCTTATACCTTCCTTACACACATACACACAGACTTGTGTGTGTGTGAGAGACTGGTTTGAGAAGTTTGTTTAAGAGAGCCCCTTTAATATCAAAGTAGAAATTATGCATTTAGTCTTTAGTCGTTATCGAAAGCAATTACATTCAGGCTTTTATACAGAGTACTAGTAAGCCTGAGCGTTGAAGGATCTTTCAAGACGTGGATTCCGCTTTAATCACTTAGATTCCTTTTAGTCACAGCAATTCAGCTGGCGTACCCAACCATACATTACAATGAAGCTTTTTGTTTTCCACAGGCAGCCAAAATATGCAACAACATGCTGCTGGCGATTGGGATGATTGGGACGGCAGAGACCATGAACCTTGGAATCAGGTAACTAACCGCTCGTGAGCCGGAACATTCCAGCCATAAGCCTTCGTCTATGGGCTTCCCACCACCTCTGGCCTGCTTTCTGTTCTACTGGAACATGCATAGGAATGGAAAATGATTTTTTGTGAATTTACATCCGGTGTCTGAGCACTTAGCCAAGTCATGCCCAGCTGGAACATAAAAACAGTGTATCCCGTTTTGCACCACTTCATGCCCTAACACTCCCTTGCATATGAACCACATATCCCATCGCTCCCAGCCCTGACACTCCCCTGCTTATGAACTACATATCCCCTTGCTCCCAGACCTGACACTCCCCTGCTTATGAACTACATATCCCATCGCTCCCAGCCCTAACACTGCTTCAGTGGATGAGAGTGTACAACCACCTTTCAAATTGTTTTCTGCCTGCTGCTTTTCCCTTTCGGCGATTATGTCTGGTTGTTGCAGTAAAAGGAGAATTTGAACTCAATCTTTCATGGACGATCTCTTGTTTGAACACAGAAATTCCCCTGGATTATTGAGAAGTACTTTCTCATTAGAATGATCTTGCGATGGATCAGTTATTAATTTAATTTGGATATTTAGGATTCATGTTATTAAATGAGCTTTTTAAGATAATCCCAATACAGACAGATGTTCCAAATAGTTATTCAGGTGTGTCATAAATGACACAAAAAACATCAACTTTAAACATAAATTTAAAGTCACAGGCAAACACCATCTTGTAAGCTTGACTCCCTGCTCGTAAATGTTGTGTATTTCTGGTTTCTAAATTGGACATGGTTGGGGTTTTAGTAACTATTTTGTGAACATTGTCTTAACTGAACATTTTCCTATTTAAAACACTGTAAATCATAGCCCCCATTTAATGCAACGTGTTTATGCTTTACACCAGCAGGCTCTTAAGAGCTTGATGGTCATGGTGAAAAACACGTGGCGTTGCGTCAACACACGCAAACTGATGAAATAAATGTTATGTTCATGACGGATGACCATCTACATTCCTCTGTGGCCTTCAGTCAAGCAGCGAGTGTTTGTGTGAAGCTGTGTTTTTCAGTTTGTATGATCTAATGTATCATATGATTTGTGAACCCAATATTGTGCGTGTGTGTGTGCGTGTGTGTTGCAGCTGTATTAGTGTAGCTGATTTATCTGTGCAGAGACAAGGGGGAAAATTGGCAGAGGCAGACAGACATAAATCCCCCACTAGTCCCCTGAAATATGGAGACATTAAGAAGGAAGCACAGATCTACACACCTACACACATCACTGTTAATGTGGCACACCTACACACACATCACTGTTCATGTTACAAAGCTACACACACATCACTGTTCATGTTACACACCTACACACACATCACAGTTCATGTTACACACACCTTCTCACGCCACACCACTGTATGATGTACACACCACACCATTTTGAATGCTAAACACACCACACCTCTGTGAATGCTATACACACACCTACACACACCATACCTCTGTGAATGCTACACACACACCTACACACACCATACGTCTGTGAATGCTACACACACACCTACAAACACCACACCTCTGTGAATGCTACACACACCACACCATTTTGAATGCAACACACACTCCTACACACACCACACCTCTGTGAATGCTACACACACCACACCATTTTGAATGCCACACACACTCCTACACACACCACACCTCTGTGAATGCTACACACACTCCTACACACACCACACCTCTGTGAATGTTACACACACACTCCTACACACATCCCACCTCTGTGAATGTTACACACACACTCCTACACACACCACACCCCTGTGAATGCTACACACCCCACACCTTTGTGAATGCTACACACACCCCACCTCTGTGAATGTTACACACACACACCTACACACGCCATACCTCTGTAAATGTTACACACGTCTTCAAACGCACTATGCTATTGTTCAAGCCACATGCATAGATCACCCCACCGTTCATGTTACACACGCTCACAACACACTCACACGTCCCACCCAGTCTATACTACAGATACGACGTACGTAGTGTGAAAACCGAGCAGAGAGTTGGGTTCACATGTTTTATTAGAAGCTACAGGCTAAGCGATTACAGCAGCTTTTTACCCAGTGCCTAACAATACACGTGTGGAATGTTTTAACCAGCACCTCTCCCAGGCTAAAAGCTAAGCGATTACAGCAGCTTTTTACCCAGTGCCTAACAATACCCGTGTGGAATGTTTTAACCAGCACCTCTCCCAGGCCTCGCCACAACACCCCCAAACGGCGGCGCCCCACCCCGCTCCCCAGACAGCGAATTGGGTATGAATGTGTGCCGTTTCGTGAGACCACCGGTCTTCCTCCCGTGGATACCAGGTCGACACGGGAGTCACGTCCGGCAATGTACAAGTCCTCGTAGGAGCATTCTGATACGCGGAAGGGGAAACGGAGCGTTGCGTAGGCCCACGCGGTGAGCTTCCCCTGCGCTCGGAGGCCAGTCCACCGCTACTGTGGCTGCACCCGTCCAATAGTAAGCAGTCCTCCATGTTGATCGATGCGTTCCGTCGTGGTGGACACCTAAGGTGTCCAGTTTCTGCTGGACCTCCTCCTGACGACCAGGAAGTATCCGTGGGTTGTTGAAACATCCCTAAGTCCAGTCGAGCACGTGGCTCTAGCTGAGTCCCAAATGCGTGGACAGTGTGTAACAGTCTGGTAGCGTTCTAAACCAGCTTAAATTGACTTGACTTGTGGCACACAAACCCCCTCTGCGGTTCAGGAAGATCACGGGCGGTGTGCGGTTTTCTCCGCCTGCTCACCACTTGGACGGTTTTATTATGAGTTTCCCTCGGAAGCGTTGGATGTTCACACTGGGACAGCGATCGTATCCCCTAGCTCCACGGCCACTAGCAGAGGTGAAATGTCAGCTGTATCAAGCCCGGTTCAATACCCCTGGGGAAGCTACTCAACGTGTCCCGCCCCCCTCCCCCCACTAGCCAGTCACACGAATGCATGTCCAAGGTGGCTTGTGAAGGGTGCACTCCGATTGGTTTGTTCGTGTGAATGTTTGAGAAGACATCTAACCACACGCGCACAACATGGAGACTTGTATAGAGATCCCAAATGTACACACCGCTTGACCGCGTCGTCATCTACAAACCGTTATGGATATCATGTAATCTCTCTGTGTGTCTGGTGTGTTGAGTGCTTGTCCGTCTCGGGGGGGCTTTGACAGGGGGGGCTGACACCCAGCCATAAATCTCCCTCGCTGCATTGCACCCCAGCATGTTATGCAGAAGAGAAGAAAAATCTCTCACACGCATGAACGCACATACATGTGCTGAGACGATTTACAGGAAACCAGTGATAACATTTTACCATGCCGGAGTAGGGTCTGATAGAGCTGCCCTTTCCAATACCTCTCCAAATACCCCCTAGCGCGCACGCACACAGACACACACACACTTACAGACACACACACACTTACAGACACACACACACTTACAGACACACACACACATACAGACACACACACACATACAGACACACACACACGTACAGACACACACACACGTACAGACACACACACACGTACAGACACACACACACGTACAGACACACACACACACACACACACAGACACACAGACACACACACAGACACACACGTACACACCAACACACACACACACACACACAGCCTGTCCCGTCCATATAGCTAATTTGTTGATTTCAGTTGGAAGGTTGGTCCATCTCCGACAGAGCATGACGTTCCCTTAGAGCGGAGAACGGCCCCGAATGACAATTATATGTACAACATCGCGCTCCCTTTCTCTCTCCCTTTCTCTCTCCCTTTCTCTCTCATATTCACACTTTCCTTTTTCTGTTCTCATTCTCTTCTCTGGTTCGTCACGTTCAGTCCATCTGAGGAATAGCCCTGTTTTTAATGATGTTCCTGAAGATGGGAATGGGGGAGGAGAGGGGAGAGGGGGGCCGGGGAGAGGGGGAGAGCGATATACCGGCTTTAGAGCTTCCACTTCTCCTCACAGAACTGCATATATGCATAAATACATATACAGACAGTTACACACACACACGCACCACATACCCCCCCTCCGGTTGTAAGATATTGGATTGAGAGTGTATGTTCAGAGGAAGATGAAAGTGGGGTGTTAAACTTTTGTTACCTCTTAAATGGGACAGTGTGTATACACATGCTTGTTACCGCTAATGTAATAATAGATGGTTGACACGCTTCCTCTCCTGTGGTTTAAAGCATGAATTAAAGCGCGTCCTAATTAAACAGACAGTTAATATCAGTCTTAATGAACTCCACCTGCTACGCATCATACAACCACGGACCTCTCCCTCCATCCACCACCCCACCCCATCTCCCTTTCTCCCTTCTCCCTTCTCCCTCTCTCCCTTTGGATCTCTTTAGATTTTTCATTCCTTCTGTTTTGTCGTCAGCTGTGATAGCATTGCTCTGCTGTGTGTGTGTGTGTGTGTGTCCGTGTCCGTGTCCAAGGCAATTGTGTTAAAGCGTGACATGTCCTCTTCACGTAAATTAACGGGACCGCTAAAGAACAACACTGGCGCTAAAGCTAATAACCACGACCGTGATGGGGAAGGGAGGGGGTTCATGGCTAGCTGTGTGTGTGTGTGTCTCCCAAGACAGGAGGGGAAGGGGGATTCATTGATTTATCGTTAGACAGAGGACAACAGCTCTGTGTCAGCAGCGTATCTGGCGTCTGTAACAGACGATCTGTGCGCTCAGACGCACTTTATTGTAGCGCAGTCGCTAACCTTTCTAGCTGCTGACCCGGAACACAGGCACAAGGAGGGGCGGTGTGTGTGTGTGTGAGCATCAGGGGGGGTTGGATGATGTCAAGCATATGTCCCCCTGAGTCCTTAGACAAGGAGGTGTCTGCGGGGGCAGGATGGATGTGGGGAGGGAGCGTGGAGGAGCGTGGCGCTAGGCTTGTGTACAGACACAACTGGAAACGCCGCCGTGAGTGAGACTTCCATAAAACAAACACACATGCAACGTCACTCATCCCACATTTCCAAAACACATTTAAAAAGAGATATAAAACCGGGGGTTCAGGAGAGACGGAAAAAGAGAGGATTTTTGGTGAGTGTGTTAAACCCATTGGGGAAGAGGGTTTGGTGGGGGAGGGTGAGGGTGAGGGAGAAATGGACGTCTCCGTCTTAATTAGTTAGAAGACAACTAATAAACACACTGTTAGAATGAGAGCCAGGTGGAGGGAGGGAATGAGGGAAGGGAATGAGGGAAGGGTGGTCTGGCTGGCTTATATACTGTCCTTAAGGAACCATGATGGTTTAATGCTCCTACTAAGTGCCGAATGGAGTTCTGCGGGGAGAGGCGACCGGGGCTTGATGTGGCCCAACTTGACGCTCTCTTTAAAACCGTCTCAACACGACCACTAGAACGCCGGTCCCGACGCGGGCAGACGACCGTCTTCGGCTTCCACCCGGTCTTAATGCTCAGGCCCTTTTTGTTCTTCTCCTCTCCGCTTTGTCGATGGGACCTTCATGTCATACCCGCCCTTTATTTCCAGTTAAGAGAGTTATTTAACCAGGAACATTAAGAACCAATTCAGCAATGTAGTGGGAGTGTTAGGTGGGGAGAAGGAGCCTTCAGGGTTCATTGTCTGGCTCAGAGACAGAGCAACGTAGCTCACCTTGGCGGTTGGAGGATTATACAACCAGGGACCATTTGGACACCCGTCAGATAACCTAACCTCACCTGATTTCATACGCTCTCTCACACACTTTCTGTAGTTATTTGACCCAGCTTGTACGGTCTTCATCCCTGACCTCTGGAGGGAGATTGCTATTAAATGGCGTTGTGTGTGTGTGCGCGTGTGTTAACAAGGTTTATGGCCCCCCTGTGCTCTTTAACCACTAGTCCTCTTTCTTGTGTGATGGAGGTATGATGAAGGAAGGATTGGAGGGGGAAACATCAATAGTGCATTAGACAGCATTACCCGGCTCTCCACCTAACTAGCCATTAACACTGAGAGATGGAGCTGGGAGAACGACAGCCGCGGAGTTCAACAGAGGTCGCAGGCTTTTCCTGTCTCTTTATTTCCCTGCCCCTCCTATTGTTTTCTTTCTTTTAGGCTCTTCTGTCTTACTTTCTTGATCTTTCTCCGTTAGCCTTCCGGTATCCGTTGGCCTTCCGGGATCCGTTGGCCTTCCGGGATCCGTTGGCCTTCCGGGATCCGTTGGCCTTCCGGGATCCGTTGGCCTTCCGGGATCCGTTGGCCTTCCGGGATCCGTTGGCCTTCCGGGATCCGTTGGCCTTCCGGGATCCGTTGGCCTTCCGGGATCCGTTGGCCTTCCGGTATCCGTTGGCCTTCCGGTATCCGTTGGCCTTCCGGGATCCATTAGCCTTCCGGTATCCATTAGCCTTCCGTCAATGGCTTCACACCTCCTCCCCGCTGTCCTGCCTTTTGTCCTCCATTCGTCTACATCTCTACTCATCCCTCTGTCTGTTCATTTTGTTGCCTTGTCACTAACCTTCTCTCCTTGGTTTCAGGTTGGGTCTGGACCCTAAGCTGCTTGTCCAGATTCTGAACATGTCGTCAGGCAGGTGTTGGTCCAGTGACACGTATAACCCAGTACCAGGTGTCATGGAGGGGGTCCCTTCAGCTAACAACTACCAAGGAGGCTTTGGAACCACGCTCATGGCCAAGGTCTCTTCAAGCTTTTCTAGCTTCATCGTAGTTCCGTCTGTCTCCGACCTCTCTGTGCGTCTCCGGCTTCTCTGTGCATCTCTAACCTTCCCATCTGTTCTCTCATTAGGACCTGGGTCTGGCCCAGCACACAGCCGCCAACACCAAGTCCTCCATCCCCTTGGGCTCGCTGGCCCATCAGATCTACCGGATAATGTGTGCTCGTGGCTACGCCAACAAGGACTTCTCCTCTGTGTTCCAGTTCCTACGCGAGCAAGATGAGGAACCGGAGACGAAGGGGGACTAGAACTTCCAGTGCCCTTAGTCCCGGCCAGGCATATACTCCCCTGTAGCTTCCTGTACCACCAGCAGATTCCCCCTCGCCACAGATCTAGGATCAGATGAGGACTAGCTGAGGAGCAACAGTGACTTAAGACTTTATCTCAAGACTGATCTTGAATCGGTCTCTGGAGCCAACTTGATTTTCTCTTTTGCCCGCTGCTTGGCTGAGGAGTGGACTGAATATTATCGAGTGGCATAGGAACTTTTGAAACACTGTTCTAAGGTCTGGTCTGATAAATTTCCTTATTAAGGTTAAGGTTTGGATGGGAGCTTTGCTCTGATCCTGGATGTGTGGTTAGGGTTAGGGGCTTTGCTCCGATCCTGGATGTGTAGATAGGGTTAGGGGCTTTGCTCCGATCCAGGATGTGTAGATAGGGTTAGGGGCTTTGCTCTGATCCTGGATGTGTAGATAGGGTTAGGGGCTTTGCTCTGATCCTGGATGTGTACCTCTACCTCCTCAGGCCGGGTGGTTGAAAGGTAATGATTGACAGATCAGTTAAGGTGTTGTACTCTCTGATCTTTGTTTTGGTTTGTTTTTGTGTGTCTGTTGCCCACTTTATGCCCAGAATGATTCTGCCTTTGTCCAATGACCAAAGAGAATATCCACAGCCGTACTCCTCCATTGGGTCTATGGCAAAATGTATGTTAGAGGGACTGACGAGGTCCCCCTTTTAGTGTTGTAAGCTCCATTTAACGAGGGTGACGACAATGATGATGATGTTGACGAAATGAATATCGAAGAGGACTGAGACAATCAAGCTCAAGACTTTTAGGGAAGGGTATGCCACTGCAGTCTCACCGTTGACTGCACAGAGACACTATTCCACACGGACAATTACTATAGATTACTAGATCTGTCATTTAGTTAGCTTGTCTGTTTTGGCGTTGGGTTATGGAGTGCTTGGTAATTGTTACTTCTCATGTAGACATACGGTCATTTGTTCGTTCATTGTTCATCGGTTTATTTGTGTTTTCAAGTGCAGTATTGTTTATGTTAATTCTTTTTAGGGCATGTCTACCATGCTTCTCATGGGACAGATCTACTTCTTCTGTCCAGAACTGTGAGCAACCTTTGGCCTGCACTGTGTATAAGGGCCAGTGAGTTATTTGATATACCTCCTTTACTGTAGTTTCAGCTTGTTCTAAAATGTACCTATATACTGAAACTTCAGTCGTTACATCTCTACTGTAGTTTCAGCATGTAATATAGATTCCCTCTATACAGAAACTTCCTCGTTTGCATCTTCTTTACTGCTTTTCATGGTCTCTCACGTTTCCTCTGTTTTCTCCTTGTCATTGATCTGTGCCCTCTGTTTCTGGCTGTTCTGTCTTTCAGAACATGCTGCATGGCTGTATGACCAGAGGGCAGGTTTGGTCTTGCTGTATGACCAGAGGGTAGGTGTGGTCTTGCTGTCTGACCAGAGGGCAGGTTTGGTCTTGCTGTATGACCAGAGGGTAGGTGTGGTCTTGCTGTATGACCGGAGGGCAGGTTTGGTCTTGCTGTATGACCAGAGGGCAGGTTTGGTCTTGCTGTATGACCAGAGTGTAAGTTTGGTCTTGCTGTATGACCAGAGGGCAGGTTTGGTGTTGCTGTATGACCAGAGGGTAAGTTTGGTCTTGCTGTATGACCAGAGGGCAGGTTTGGTCTAGCTGAGCTGTGTTGATGTGTGAACAGAAGGCAGGATGTTTTGAGAAGGACCAGAGTCATCACGGATCACGTGTCATTTTTCTTTCGTTGGGTTGGTTAGTAGAGTGTCTCATTCTTTCTACTTACTCTGTCTGTCTTTTTGCTTTTTTCCCCAACTTTTCTCTTTTGTTATATATATTTTTGTAGTACATTAGGACAGCTCGCTCTGTCCCTCTGATCCATACTCTCTTGTATAAACACAAACAAATAAAGAAAATGTTTTTTCTAATCTCAACAGGTTTTCTGCCTCCGCTGCCAATATGTATTCTGCCGGTGTCTAAGTATGTGTCACAACGTGATTGCATTTTCCAGGAGTACGATTTTCATGTTTCACAGGAAAACGTGAGACTGAGTGGTTCTGCAACTGGATTGGCTTATTGACCAGACATCCACGTCCTGGTGACTCCACAACGCCAAGAGCGCACCACCAAACAGGCCGGTCCACCGCTCGCCACAGCTACTACCGTTCAGCCTAACTAGCACACGCACCACGTCGGCTCTCTACACGCAGACGCTTTTTAATGTAAAACCAGACAGCCCCGCCCCCTCACCGCGCCCCCATAACCCCGCCCTTCCATTGCATTGTCATCATGGAAATAAGTGCATCGTTCTGAGATTAGTGCTTTTACGTCTCGGGGTTTGGCGCTGGGCGTTTATACGAGCCTCTGGTAGAGAACTTGACTGAAACAATGGAACGAGAGACAGGCAGGCATGGGGATGAGGGCACTTCAATTCCATAAGGCTATACAGAAGTAGTGTGGAATGAGGGCAATAGGGTGCCATTTGGAATGGTCTGAGTGCTGAAGGCCGTGGGGTACACAGACAGGGCAGAGTTTCCTGGCCCGTGGGGTACACAGACAGGGCAGACTGGTTGATGTCGCCTACATCCGACCCTGACTAATGAAACCGAACCCAAGTCTATGGGAGCACCCAAAAAACACATTGGTTTAAAAAAATAAATGTGGGAATTGACCTGCGCAGACCTGCTCCCAGAACATAAACTAGTGCAAACAGTGTCAGTCAGTTGTAATCACTGAGGTATTACATGTTGATTTGGAGCCTGTGTTGACACGTGGCTTACGGCCCCTGAATATCCCACCCTTTGGTTCTCTACTGAAGCCGGGTAGCATGGCCAGCCGTCTGTGGTCCCGCTATACAGTCCAGCCTGCACCGTACTCTCTGCAGGCCTGACCCTGGAACCTTTCTGATTCATATTTGGGTGTTTTAATTCGGCCGCGTTTACGAGCAGGCAGCTGAGCCCGCGGTTTCCTCATTAAGGGGACATGAAAAGGCTCCATAAAGGAGCCGCGGTGAGAGTTGCCCCGCGTGCTGACGTCTTTAGGCTGGGGAACGAGGTGACACTTGGGCCGGCCTGCTCCCATCCCAAATGGCACCCTATTCCCCCCCCCCCGTTGGGCCCTAGGCAAAACTAGTGCGCCGTGTAGTGAATAGGCGGCTGCCTGGAACGCATGCCAGTCTGCACGGCCTCAGCCGGCGGCGGGACGGGGACACAGGCGTGTTTTTCGTGGGCGACTCCCCGAACAGTCAGG
Organism: Novumbra hubbsi; assembly: GCA_016801125.1. NCBI lineage: Eukaryota > Metazoa > Chordata > Actinopteri > Esociformes > Umbridae > Novumbra > Novumbra hubbsi. The sequence continues at coordinate 119,058 of JACXGK010000204.1, read as the reverse complement.
CGTCACTCCTTTTCAACGTTCGGTTGTGTGTGTGTGTGTGTTGCTGTAGTTGTTCAGCTGTCTGAGCCGTGGCCTGTGTTTATTGTTTTGGTCTAAAAACAACCCCTGGTTCCATATAAGGGCCTAACTCTTGGCCTGTGGTACTGGATTGGTCAGGAATGTATTCATGATAACGTTTGCACCCAACAGGGTTCACGGAGGATATTAGTCCCTTGAAATAAATTCACAAGGCCCTAATCTATTTCATGTTTCTGGGAATACGGATATTAATCCATTGGTCACTGATACCTTCAGTTCAGAACATTCTAAACACACCCAATGTCTGGTGAGTATGAAGAACTGGGACGTTTTCGGCTTCGATGAGTTGTGTACAGGTCCTTGTTACGTGCGTTGTCATGTAGAAACATCGGGTGACGGCGGAGAAAGAAACCAGATGTGGGGTTCCTGGGTTGGCGTGGTTACGCCTGTTCTAAGGTTGTGAAGCCAGTTGGTTGTACTGTCAGTCTCTACAACAATGTTGGAGGCAGTTTATAAGAAAGACATTCACATTCAATCTTCTAGCAAGAACTCTGTATGCCAGTTGCTTGTGCCCTCAAAAATTGAATCTGTGGCTCTGTGATGTGTTATAAAGCAGTTAATAATTTCCCAGTTAATAATGCCTCTGTGTAATAATTATGCTGTTTAATATTATTATATATATATATATATATTTGTATTTATTTATATTTATTTATTTATTTATTTTATTTATATATATATATATATATATTATTAATATTCTTGGGTGCCACACCTGGTCTGGGCTTACTGAATTGACAGAAAATGAAACAGAACTCACCCTCTCCTGCGTTCACAAATTCCGTGGCCTAATCTAGAAACACGTTCTCTCTAACAGAACAGTTATATTTGACACCTATCAATCCCTGGGAAACAGAATACCCTGCGACTCATGAGCCGTAAATTGCATCCTCATACGTCTACCATCGCCATGGTGTCCCAGGCTTTTGGTACACTAATAATAGTTCCTTTGCCATCTACCCCTATTAAACAGACAGAACTGAAGTGGGCTCGAAGCTGCTTGCTGTGAAAAATACACAAGGCAACGATGTTTATTACTTCCCCTGTTAATAAGCATCGGTGGATCCTTCCACCGGGCAGTTTAATGACTGGCTCTTTAAAGGAGAGAAAGTGCTGTTGTCACGATGATGGGGAGCAAAGAGGGGTAAATAAGCCCCCCGCAAAGCAGCCTGTGATTCATATCAAACCCACTGTAAGCGATGCATGGTAATGGGTGGTGGGGTAATGGCATGAATGCATGGTCTCAGAGACCGGAACCTCACCTCAGTGGCTGTATGACTGGAGACCACTTGATTCGTCTTCTTTGTGTTCGCCTGTTGGAGACCATTACCGCGGGTAAAACCCAGCCGCGTACATGCAAACGTTGTCAAGAATTGTCTACGCTCCTTTCTGTTTTTCCGAATGTGTGCGTTTACTGCTCTGCTGAGACATTACAATGATTTGAGTTTTTATTACTACTGGAAGTTAAAGTACTTTTTCAACTGCATCTGGTTAACATTGCCCCCATAATGAAATCCGACCACAACGCAATGTATCTACTCGTGTTCATATTTGGTTGGATACAATGTACGCGTAGCGAACTATCATTGATACCGCTCAGGTTCATTAATGCAGTGCAGTTCACTTCTGACAGGGAAGAACACATTTCACTGACTACAGGATTGGACACAACACTGCCTAATTATAATCCTGTGGAATCCTATTTATGAAATGTTTTAGGGTGTATTGAGCTGTTCTGATGCACAACTTAGACTCTACCTGTTCCTTACCCTTACACTCATTATGTATTCTTTCTACTCATTATGTATTCTCTCTACTCTTGTATTCTCTCTACTCATAATGTATTCCCTCTCTTACTCAGTGTATCTCGCTCTCTGTCTCTAATGGTCGTTCTTTCTCTTTCTGTTTATCTCTCATTTTCCTCTCTCGTATTCTCTATTGATGTGAATCTCTTTCCTTTTGGCCCAGGTCTGTTGTATATTATTATTATAGTCTCTCTCTCTCCTCCGTTTTCCTCTTCTCCGGACCACATTGTGTCTTCCTCTTTTTTCCCCCTCGCTGTCACCTGTGAGTAACGGCAACCGGAGGACTATTCATCATCCTCTTCTGCACATGCTCAGTCGCTCTTCATCATATTAATTACACCTATTGGAAGAGTGATCATCAGTCCCATCAGAATCCATCATGGCCTGGTTCCCACGGCGACGAGGACATCGCCGTGGTTCTGGTGGTAAATAATCACCAATGAGGGCCTGCTGGCCGGTACCGGATAACAGGGTCTGGCAGCCCCACCGCTCCAGGGGTTGTGGGCTGTAAATACCCAGGAGGCATCATTCTTGCAGAGGCCCATCATTTTTGCCAATGCCACACACACACATATACTGATACAGATATATTTTCATCCCCCTTGTGAATGAGGTGAGGACTGGTTGTTGGGTGAACTGGTTCTGGGAGTGTTTTTTGTGCTGTGAAAGTATACCACAAGTAACCTTGCATGACACAAACGTGTTTGCTAACAGAGCTGAACGCTTGGGCTTCTGCTTGGTGGGAAAATGCAGTATAGGGCCATAAAGGTAAACCAGGTTCACCAACCACTCTGTGCTAACCTGAAGCCAGTTCAGCAACAATGAAATGCAACTGTTGAGAACCAATCAAGCGCAGTAATGAAACAACTCTTTCTGTGTGGCTTTCTGCCTCCCCGCTTGTATTTAAGGGCTTCTTCATGGTCAATTGACCTAATTCCTCATCCCTGTCTCTCTTAATTGGAACAGTTAGAGAAGAGGAGCTCAGAAGGTAATGGGAAGTAAGCGAATGAAAGAGCGAGAAAAGAGGAGTTAAATAGTGTGGACAAAAACAAGAGATCTAGTAAGACAGAGTACTAACGAGTGAAGGAAAAATGGATGGAGAGAGAAGGGAACGGTGTGATAGAGACATCGTTAAGGATGCAAGGCATCATTGATTAGGTGGTGAGCGGTGCAATGTTTCTCTCCCGACGCTGAGACACATTAGAGCTACATAAACACCCATAATTGTTTCGTCTAGAGAGAAGAGGAGAAGAGGAGCCAGGCCTACCCAAGGCGCAGGTGTGTCTAGTAGTGAGGCCCAGGCGTTCGGAGTGAAGGGGAACAGGCTCAGGTGTTTGTCATTTACAGTTTGTTTCTATGCATCATGGCATTTTACTGTTTGTGAATTCTGTATCCCTTCGTAGGTTCTAAAACTACAAATCGAATTATTAAATGATCCATGGCACAACCCCTCTAACATATACCATATGTTAGCTTCCTAGTGCCAACCATTGATTAGATTCATTGCATGTAAGTTTGCACCAATGGTTTATTAATATGAGAAGATGAAATTGCATTGGGTTTTCTAATAGGGGTCCCGCCCTTTGCCTCTTTGCTCTCGATAGAGAAAACGGACGTTTGCACTGAGAGCTGAATACATCTAAGAGGAATAGCATTTAAGTTTAACATTTATTTAAAAAAAACCTATACAAACAATTTAGTTTCTTAAATATATTGGGAATAGTTTTTTTTAAGAAAATAGTTTTTAGAGAATTTCTTTTATTATTTTGGATGTTCATGGCGAATGTCTAAGGTAAAGGTTTTGCTAACTAGCTTATTAGACCAAGAGAGGAGACAGAGAGATAGAAGACAGCTGCGACAGGAAGCTCAGAAGCGCAGAGCAAGGACCTTTTGACAAGCTGTGTGTCCTACTATTAGTTCTCTACAGAGCAGGAACGATAAAACCATCAACCGAGACTAGTAAAGAGTGTTACAGTCGCCATGGTGAGGGATGAAGAGGGTGGAGATGCTGACAGGGACCAGTTAGTCCACCACCACTCTGATTGGTTGGGAACATCAAGAATAAGAGTTCAGATTTGCTTTAGATTGTTCACTTCCATTCAGCTGGACACAGCTTCGCATCAAAAGTGCCAAGGACAGGACATCTTCACGGTGTAGAACGGATACAGGGGAAAGGGAAAGAATATGAAGAAACGCGCGGTCTGCCGCGTTGTGTTTGATGTTTGGCTGTCGGAAACCAGGCAACCGCAAAGCCAGGCAAAAGGGTGAGTTTGAACAAGAGAGAGAGAGAGAGAGCGAAGGATCGAAAGAGAGATAAATGGATGGAGGGAGAGAGTGGAGGATAGACGAAGAGAGAGCACAAGGGGTGTTCCCTCAGTCCTTCTGTGTCACATCCATCTTCCCATAATGCACCCTGGCAGGGCGGAACTGCCCCCCCCCCCCAAGGGTACATGTTACCGCCGAAACGGGCCGCCGGCTGGACATGGAATGATGGGATACAACGTTCTATGCTGTCATCCCTAATCCTGTGCTCTCATCCACACAGCTGAATCTTCATCTCACCCTAAACCGTGACACAAACACACACGCACACACACACACACATCTAGGTGGCTGGGGCCCCCAGAGCACTGGGCTGTAAGCAGGTAAATATAGAGAGGAGAGTGTTTATTAGAATAGAAAAGACTCTGCTGCTGTCTGTCAAAGTTAATCGTGAGGGATTGGAGCCGCGCTGCCCCTGTCGCAGGTACCCACAGGCTCTCCCCAAGAGCCCCCAGCGCGGGGCCATGACCTCTCCACGGTGTGCTCCGGATTCGGAGGACCCAGACCACCATCGATGGCTTCTCCCGAGAGCTGAGAAAAATGAATCGCATTTTCACCTGCGCCGGTTGAGGTTAGGACGAGGATGCCGTTACCCACGAGGAACACCTGTCATCAGGTTTACGGGCCACGTTTTTTAAAAGCCTACCCATATTAACTGGAAAGATGATGGAGTTGGTCCATGTGATGTGTGTTTCTTAGTCATGTGATTTTGTTGCTGACGGGGTCTGTTGTGTGTGTGTGTGTGTGTGTTGGGGGGTCTACTTAATTTCTCTGATGTTCCCGTCCCGGACCCAGTTGTCCATGCCAACGTACATCATCAGTCCCCACCTACAGCCACGCCGCCATCATCACCACCCCTCCCCCACGTGTAAAGGGGTAATAATGTGTGTACGTGTCATGTTCCGTTAATGTAACTGCCCTGTAGATTACCGCCTATTGCCATCCGATCAATAGTGTTGGGTGTGTGAAAAATTAGACCAATGTATCATGTACCGTCAGTCACCTTAAATTCCATGTACACGCACGCAGGCACACACACACACACACACATATGCACATACTATACGCGCATGCATGAAACATACTCACGTGAAAGGAGGACGGTAGAAGGACAGAGCGGGGGAGTTGGAGAGCGCGTGGACCTGCTCCGCCCCTGAGGTGTAATCTTTTTAGCAGAGTCACTAGTTGGGAAGCATTCGGAGGCTCCATCCATCCCCTCTCTGCTAAAGCCCATTGATTGTGTCACGCAGCAGACAGAGTAAGGGTCCCCGTCAGTACCTCCTTCCCCCTCCTCTGCAGCCTCTCTCTCCCTCACCCCCCCCCCATTACCTCTCGCTGTCCTCCTCTTTTGTTCTCCCCCTCTTGCTGAATCAATATTGATTATTGTCTTAAATGCCTGTCTTTGGAGTGCCTGTTAGGTGTTGCGATGAGAGGATATTACAACGCAGAGAGAGGGAGAGAGGGGGAGAGAGAGAGAGAGGGAGAGGGGAAAAACAATGAAGAGCAAAGACACTGAGACTCTAAGAACGGAATTAATAGAGAAGGAATGAACAGAAAGAGAGCAACAGACCTGGTTCCTGGCTTTCAATAGGAGAGTGTGTGTGTGTGTGTGTGTTTGTCAGTGTATGTCCGTCTGTCACTCCGTCTGTCACTCAGCCAACTTTCCAGCTTGGCCACCAGTTTTTTGTCTCACTTACGGTTGCTTGGCAACGGTCCTCCTGGTCAGTGTTCACCAGGCCAAGGCACTTCCACACGGCTCGGTGTGTAGCGATCAGAGCCGCGGGTCACCTCTTGGTCATAGGAGGTGCGAATCTATTCATCTCCTCGACCTCCCATCCCTCCCCCTTCCTTTTCAGATCCCTCTGTAATCATTTTATCTGCCCGGCCCATGATCTTCATTGACACTCAAATGATGGAAGTGAATAAAACTAATTATGGACAGTCAGCATGAGTCATGGAGGCACATTAAAAGTTGTGTCTCGCTCCCTACTGCCTCTCATCGCTCACCCTGCTTTATGACGCTCCTGTCCAGTGGCGGACCCAGCTACCCATGCCCAAGTCCATCAATCCCTAGTATCATCACTCCTCCCCCACCCTCCTGGGTTCCTCCTCCGGCAGAAAGACACGGACAGAGGAGGAGAGAAGGCAACAAGATATCACACATTCAAATCGGGCTTTACATGGGGTAGGACATATAATTGAGTATAGGTAAAGTGGTTCTGCGTTTTCTTCTGTATGACACGTACAAGCGACACTGATGTCACTCTTATTTGGGAAATACACTCTGAAACTGAAATTTGTTTACTCGTGTTACAGTTGCTCTAGAATGTACTGACCCTCTTGGAATTTCCAACTGCATGAGTTGTGATGCAACCAACTGTCATTAATAGTCAAATAATCAGTTGAATGGAGTTCACCCGTGTGCAATTAAAGTGTTTGATTTCAGGTCAAATTCACCTGTTACCGAGAGGTCCCACAGTTGGTAGGTACAGCTCTAGCATCATGCTACGCTGGTGGAGGGTGAAGGTCCTGGTGTCGCACAGTCAAAACAGGGACCTCAGTCAAACTGAGAATATTTTAAAAAATTACTGTTCACCAAACAGGCCCACCCAACATGGGGGAGATTTAGCAATTTTGAATAATTAAAAAAGAAATAGCTGTGTCCAGATGTACAAACCTTGTCGGGACTTATCCAAATAGACTCATGGCTGTAATTACTTGCAAAGGTGTCTCTGAAATATTGACCATAGAGGCTGATTACTCATGTAATCAATACTTTTCTGGTTTAAACCACTCCCTTGTTAAAGGATGGTTGAAGTTCAGTTAGAGACGATTGAAATTTCACTTCAGGATGGTTCCTGGACATTGAGGGAAGCGTTAGATGTAAGCTTTGCTGAAGGTTTTCTGAATGTTAACTGGATTTTGTATGGATGTGCGTACTGGTACATATACAGTGCGGCAAAAAAGTATTTAGTCAGCCACCAATTGTGCAAGTTCTCCCACTAAAAAAGATGAGAGAGGCCTGTAATTTTCATCACAGGATCACTTCAACTATGACAGACAAAATGAGAAAAGAAATCCAGAAAATCACATTGTAGGATTGTTAATGAATTTATTTGCAAATTATGGTGGAAAATACGTATTTGGTCACCTACAAACAAGCAAGATTTCTGGCTCTCACAGACCTGTAACTTCTCCTTTAAGAGGCTCCTCTGTCCTCCACTCATTACCTGGATTAATGGCACCTGTTTGAACTTGTTATCAGTATAAAAGACACCTGTCCACAACCTCAAACAGTCACACTCCAAACTCCACTATGGCCAAGACCAAAGAGCTGTCAAAGAACACCAGAAACAAAATTGTAAACCTGCACCAGGCTGGGAAGACTGAATCTGCAATAGGTAAGCAGCTTGGTGTGAAAAAATCAACTTTGGGAGCAATTATTAGGAAATAGAAGACATACAAGACCACTGATAATCTCCCTTGATCTGGGGCTCCATGCAAGATCTCACCCTGTGGGCTCAAAATGAGCACAAGAACGGTGAGCAAAAATCCCAGAACCACACGGGGGGACCTAGTGAATGACCTGCAGAGAGCTGGGACCAAAGTAACAAAGCCTACCACCAGTAACACACTACGCCGCTAGGGACTCAAATCCTGCAGAGCCAGACGTGTCCCCCTGCTGAAGCCAGTACATGTCCAGGCCCGTCTGAAGTTTGCTAGAGAGCATTTGGATGATCCAGAAGAACATTGCGGGAATGTCATATGGTCAGATGAAACCAAAATAGAACTTTTTGGTAAAAACTCAACTCGTCGTGTTTGGAGGACAAAGAATGCTGAGTTGCATCCAAAGAACACCATACCTAATGTGAAACATGGGGGTGGAAACATCATGCTTTGGGGCTGCTTTTTCTGCAAAGGGACCAGGAAGACTGATCCGTGTAAAGGACAGAATGAATGGGGCCATGTATCGTGAGATTTTGAGTGAAAACCTCCTTCCATCAGCTAGGGCATTGAAGATGAAACGTGGCTGGGTCTTTCAGCATGACAATGATCCCAAACACACCGCCCGGGCAACGAAGGAGTGGCTTCGTAAGAAGAATTTCAGGGTCCTGGAGTGGCCTAGCCAGTCCCCAGATCTCAACCACATAGAAAATCTTTGGAGGGAGTTGAAAGTCCGTGTTGCCCAGCAACAGCCCCAAAACATCACTGCTCTAGAGGAGATCTGCATGGAGGAATGGGCCAAAATACCAGCAACAGTGTGTGACAACCTTGTGAAGACTTACAGAAAACGTTTGACCTCTGTCATTGCCAACAAAGGGTATACAACAAAGTATTGAGATAAA
>JACXGK010000204.1:20826-110407 GCA_016801125.1 Novumbra hubbsi | reverse complement strand
TAAATTCTACAATCTGATTTTCTGGATTTTTTCTCATTTTGTCTGTCATAGTTGAAGTGTACATATGATGAAAATTACAAGCTTTTTCAGTGGGTGAACTTGCACAAATGGTGGCTGACTAAATACTTGTTTGCCCCACTGTACACTGTAATATGTCTTTGTGATATAATGCATTTTTTTTCAATTATTTATTATACAATCTATTCCCAGTGTCTTTCATTGATAGTTGTTGCACCTCTGCTTTGTACTGTTCTAACATTAGAGTGTGTTATTGTAGAAATTCCAAACTAGGAGCAGACACGTCCAGTGTGTGCAGGGCAAAGGTCTGGGAAAGGCTTAAACCTAAACAAAAACTCAAAAGGTGTTTCAACTAGTGGTATGTTTGAACACAACAGTCTGAGCCTTTATATACCCATCCATTACCCTACCATCCACAATGTCCTAGCAAACCCCACTTCAAGCAAACCCCCCTTCATCAAGACATATGCTTTGGGGACACAATTGTTTTGGGGACCTGAATAAAAGTGGAATTTGTAGTAATTCTGATGAGGGACCTGAGGTGAAGGATATCATGTGATGGACAAGTATCTTTGCGTTTTTTCTGCAACAGGTCTTTGCATTGAAGCCATCTTTTTTTGTCATTGACGTTTTCTACGTTTTACCCAGTTTTTGGACATTACTAATTAGTGCTTATGGCCTTCTGTCATTACAGCATTGCCTGGCCAACTTGCGAGAGTCTGAGATTAAAGTGTTGTTTGAAGCACATCTCAGCCAAGCTGCTGTGCTTCCTATCAGAGCTTTTTCTCCATTAGTAAGTACTCACTTGCACCAGCGTGCCTGGAGGAGAACCTGCCACGATTGAGCTTGCAGGCGCCTGCCCCACCTCCAGGTGTCAGTGGAGCGCAAAGACACAATGCAGCTCTGTCCAATAGCCACCCCACACACCATCCATGGTGCAGTGCCTATATGCACGTGCCTGTATGCCGTGACCAGAATATGACCTGGCTGCATTGATACGGCTGTACTGCAAGGCAATAACTTTACCACCATTTAGGAGCCCCCCAGCCTGTCCATAACCCCACTCTGGGTCTCTAACCGCGGCAGAAAGATCACACACCCTCTAACTATTCCCCTAAACCTTCACTAAAGTACCCTTTAACCTAAACATAAACTGAGTCTCGGCAGTAACTGAAGCCTCTCTCACTGCCACGCTGATTGTCACGCCATAAACTCTGATCACAGAGACTTAAAGAGACGAAAACGAGAGAAGCGCGTTCTGCCCTGTATTCTGAAGGAGAGGGTGGGGGCAGTAGAAAAGAGAAAGGGGTAAGAGGTCAGAGGTCACACGATTGCAGGACCAACCCATAAAAGTTCCATTAACCTGTGAGAAGCTGAAGGGGCCCCCATGTTTTCATCTCGCAGGCAGGAACAGCATCACCATAAAACTAGTCTTCACTCTCCCCATCCTTCCCTGTCTCCCCTGCACTCTCCACACTCCCCTAAAACCCGACCTTATTCTGTCAGCTTATTCTCCTCTGAGGTACATTAATACAATAAACCTCGCATTCCCCTCTAGTCATCCTTCCTCGTCCCCCCCACCCCACCCCACCACCACCCTGGTCTGATGTCTCTCCCTGGTTCAGAGATCCTGGTCTGTGAGTCAGGCACTGGAGACGCCACAGGTCTGCGTCACAATGTCTGTCCTGTAAAGGCTGGGTCTTTTCATAGGCTGAGTCCCATCAAGCCCCCCTTATCCCTCGCAAGGCCCTGATCAGCAGTAGGACACTGTGAAGGGAAAAGGGGGCCATTTGTGGTTCAATTTCTGTCATGGTCAGTTCTAATGCTAAAGTATTTATACAGTACAATTATTCCATGCACTTCTTTTCAAACACACTGCAAGACATGAAGAACTAATAAGCACACTTAGTCAGGCCAGTAAATTCAGGTAAACACACGCGCTCAGTTGAACAACTAACCTGTCATCATACCAACGTAAACACACCCATTAGCGCTTTCCTAGCACACACACACGCACACTCTTCCTGATGTCCCTTCCTCGCTCTCTATAAGTTTATAGTTTGGGGGAGGTCTGCTAAAGACAAACAGTGTGAGTGGCTTTTCAAAGCCTCCATTAAAGTTACTAAGCACGGGCTCTTAGTTGCACACTGATGTATCTGCCGCGGCTATCTCTTCCTGGGCCCTTTCCCACGGTCTAACCTTACCTCGCCCACTCAACACACACGCAGCCGCCAATGCGCACAAACACAGGCCATTGGCACAAACAGAATGCGCCATTCCCAACAGAAACATGCACTAGAAGACACAGGTTGTGCGTACATATCCCTGATGCACACGCAAAGGTGAAAAGACAATAGTCAGACCCGTGTCTTACTTGATTCGGGACAAATGCCTTTTGCTCTCACCATTCGGTCAGTAAGGACCGTCAGTGTCACGAAACCCTACGTATGTTCAGCATTCGGCGGTCAGAGCGACTCAGCGTTTGGTCAGTAAGGACCGCCAGTGTCACGAAACCCTACGTATGTTCAGCATTCGGCGGTCAGAGCGACTCAGCGTTTCGGGCTGTCTTGGCGATGGGGGTGGGTGGAACAAGGGCCAATGAGATAGAGGGGGAGACCCGGACATCCCGTTCCCCCAAGAGGAGTGCCGCAGGCAGGGTGTGACGGTCACGGGACCAGGGAATAATGAGAATACATCACAATGGCACTGAGGTCCTCTATCACACACACACGCAGACAGACGCACATATACAAACGTATGCACACACAAAACACACAGTTTGCAAACACAGACACACATACATATGTTTGCACGCAGATGAAGATACAGTATACAAAAATCCACACAAACAGACAGACGTGCATATACGAACGTATACACATAAAATAACACACAGTGTACACACACACACAACCAGACATATTAATACAGTGGATATAAAAAGTTTCCACTCCCTTTTAAAAATATTCACGTTTTGTTGAATTATAGCCTTGAATGAGAAAATCTGATTTATGGTTTTATTTACAAACAGTAATAGACAATGAACAAGTAAAAAGATTGTATTAAAATTGAAAATAGCCTACCCTTACTTACCTATTCCTACTAAGGTTATCAAAGCTGGCGAGGCTTACAGAAACTAGTGTGTCAAAGACAGTGCGACAAACCACTGTCCACAACCACATTGCTTTGCCGTGTGGCTTTGCACAATATAACTGTGGGAATATAACTGTTTACATTTTCTCTTTGTCTGTGCGCCTCTGTGTTTGTCTCCTTTGGCCTTTACGGACTCAGTTGGACGATTCTCTGGGAACTAAAACTTTCTGTTGCCATCGGTAAAGCCATTGCCGGGCCAAGACGCAGCCAACGTGCCGTAAAAATAAAGAGGTATTGAGAAAGCGGTACCGATCTGCTTAGGCCTTTGGCCGCCCAGAAAGCCATAAAACAATAACTCTCTGCCATAAAACAAAGTGCTTATTAAATTATCTTAAACAATATTGCATGATCTGGGCGAGTTCCATATGTTGTGTTCCATTCCGCAAACTGAAGATGTGATGGCACAAGCAGGGGTGGATGAGGTCATGCTAACTACTCCATCTTTAACACACACCATTGCAAGCATGCCGACTATGTCACTTACAGGCCCAGATGCACACAGTGGATTTGTCGGTACATGAAACAGCTACATATACCCAGCCTAGTTACACCAAGGTGGTCATTTAGGTGGTGGTTCTGCTCTCTCTTCAACACACACACACCGGCCTGACTGTGAAAGAAAAATGTCCCCCCATCGATTGGCAGTCATCTGATTTCTAAAGCTATCAGTGAATGGCCGATAAAAGACTGACTCTTGTGAGCATTATCAGTCAGCGTGGAGGGATCACAAATGGATTTCTGCCTCAGCGAGGCTGGAGGGAAGGAGAGAAGGAGGGAAGGAGGGAAGGAGGAAAGAGAGGGAAGGAGGGAAGGAGACAAGGAAATAAAAGGTGTGACTAGGTAAGCGTGGCGCTAAATATAGACCATGTACATACAGTGCCTTCTTATTCAGACCCCACTTCTTTCTCTATATTCAGTTGTAGACTGTACAACACTGTTTCCAAAAACAGGATATTTCCAAAACAGTTGGGACGCTGCATAAAAAGCAAATGGAAACAGCGGGACGTTTTATTGCTTTTGGAAATGCATGTGCCCATTTTGAATTTGATGCCTGTAACAGGTGTGTACCATCACCTCGTGTTTTACCAACACTCTTTATTTGGGAACTGAAGAGACCAATTGCTGAAGTTTTTAATGTGGATTGTTGTCCCATTCTTGCTTGATATAGGATTGCAGCTGCTTAACAATCTCATTTGCTGTATTTGTCATTTCATAATGAGCCAAATGTTTTGAATAGAGGACAGGTCTGGACTGCATTAGCACCCAGACTATTTTGCTACAGAGCCATGCTGTTGTGATACATGCAGAATGTGGTTTGGCATTGTCCTGCTAGAATAAGACATGGTCTGAAGGTTGCTCCAAAACCTGTATATATTGTTCAGCATTTATGTTGCCTTCACAGATTTGAAGGTCATCCATGCCATGTGCACTAATGCACCCCCATACCATCATGGATGCTTGCTTTTGCATTGTGTGCTGATAACAAGCCATATGGTCCCTCTCCTCTTTAACACGGAAGACGAAATAACAGAGAAGGCAAAATAACATGTTATAGTTTAAACATGTGATATGTTGTTTTTGTACTATTTTCAATTGAATATAAGGATTAAATTATGTACTCTTCATTGCATTCTCTTTTTATTTACATTTGACACAGCGTCCGAACTTGGGAAATCGGGTTGTAATTGTTTTGTTTTTTTGCCAGAAATCTGCATAAAATTCCCCAAACTGACAAGGCAAAAATATATTCCTAAAAAGGTTTGCCAATTAAAAAAAAACAATTAACTGAGGAAGGGAAATACATATATTCCATTATAAAAATTTGAGAGGTTTAGAACCACCAAGACCCTTCCTATACATGACCGTCCAGAAAAACCAAGTAATTGGACAAGAAGGGCCTTGGTTAGGGATAGAACCCAATAACCACTAACAGAGCTTCAGATTTTCTCTGCAGAGATGGTAGAACCTGCCATTAGGAAAACCATCTGCATTATTCTATCAATCAGGCTTTTGTAGTAGGGTATAATGGAATGGTTAGATGGAAGCACAAAGTGTGGACAAAGTGAAGGAGTCTAAATATTTTTTCCAAAGCCACTGTATTTGTATTTTAAAAAGAGTGAAAAATTTCGTGATTGACCCTAACCCGCTATTTATTTGTTTATAACCCCAAAATCAACATAATATAGACATTTGTTTTTATTATTATAATGTTTTTCATCTTGATTTTTCCAGGGAAGTAAATTTTGAACAAATCCTTATTTGCAAAGTTTGGTTTTATGTTAGATTAGAATATACTTGTTATACATGTCTGAAAGGAATTCTGAATGGATTGACAAATAGTTTTATGTTAAATTGTATCATACTTTTTGCAAAACAGTGCACAAAATCTATTTTGATGAGTAAGCTTGCTAAAATATTTTTCTCTGTAACAAGTTCTTAAATGTAATCTGAAATGTAATGTATCTTAATGATTGGATTTAGATTGGATTTTGGCTTGGAGTTCACAATTAGGATTTGTTTATTGTCCTTTGTGAATCATAAATGATGAGTGCCCAAGAAAGGCTGTAAAATAAAACATTTATACAGTAGGTCCATTATAATGTCTAAGTATTTTAATTCCAGATTTACACGTATAAGAGTTGGCTGGTTAGTTATTTTTTACTTCCCTCAAGACTATTTCATTACCAATAGTAGACTGGATGCAATTGCTGCCGAACTTAGTTTGCCCACCCATGGACTAGGCACACAAGATACACAATTCATGATTAGATCAAAGATTATCTTCCTCGGATCAATCACTGTGCTTGGTAATCTTGGTCGGAAAACAACATAGCCTGCTTAATGATAACTGGCAAACCCTGAAAGATTTAGTCATTAATGATATATAATTGTGGTTAAATGTTTCTTCCCTTTTATGGCAAAACCCGAGTCTGTGCCATAAACGACTGCACAGTTTAAGACATTTAACGGATTTATATTTATGTATTAGAAATAAAAGGGATTTATATTTACTTAGTCTCCTTTGAGCCTGGCCGAGCAGCCTTTACATGCAGGACCACTTCTGACTGCACAGCCTCCATTGAACTTGTGCCTCCTTCCCACCCAGGCTTCATTGAAAATGAATGGGCTGCTGTGAGCGCCTTGGACCTGTTCTATTTCTATGTGGCTGTCCTTGCAGACCAATCACAGTAGAAACTGTAGCCTGATTAGTTATTTGGAATTGTGTTGCACAAGAGCAGCACCAACTTTTAAGGAAATTAATTTTTCTGCTTGGATTATTCTACAGCAAATTGTGAAAGATAAATTCCACCCCCTCATTCATTTTCATGCGAGCGGTTGAAAAAGTTCAGCTGTTTTATGCAAATTGGAAGCAGCCAACACAAGGCGACTGGGTGACCGAATTCTGAGAGTGGTTTAATTCAGCAAATATATTTAACCGTTAGGGAACTAAATTACAGAAATGATCAATATTACCTTATTGTGTAGGCCTGCCAAAGTTGAACAGATTTTACGTTTCACTAGCCTTATGGCATCGAGGCCTAAGAATTATTGTGATGACCATTGTGACAACGATGTTTCGTAACAATAGTTTCGACAGCATCACATTAGATTGGTGTTTACGGCTTGTACAACAAAGGTTCGTCTAATATCTCACAGCAAGTCTTATCACGATAACATTAAGGTTAGATTTTTTTTAAATAAGTTTTGATAGACCTATGAACGTTGTTATGTTTTTTGCGAGTAGGCATGGGTCCGGTGTAATTAGCCTACTCCATGACAAGTTCGTGGTCTTTCCCTGAGGTGCTCCTAGAGAAGCTCGGTGAGTGTATTTTATTTGGGAAAAAATACGGGAATAAACAGGGAATTACTGCGTTATCACGCCATTCATCTCTACATTGTGTTGAAGCATTGACCACATGCAACAGAACGTTAAAAGTCCGGTTTAATATCCATACAGCTTTATCAAGTGAGGCAAGGTGCTCTGGGACGGTCTGAATTGAATCGCAAACTAATACTATAGCTACAACCTGTGAAGTTTCACTTGAATAAATTAACTGGTGGCAATTGAAGGCCCCCTTCTGAGCAGCCGGGGACTAATCCCCCTCCCGAACCCGATCGGGTATAAAGTCGCCTCCCATGCGCCGTAAATAATGTTGATAAAGACGCCATCGAAAACGACTTTCACGCGTCGCCCGATTGATTTAACGTGACCTCCGTTTCCAAATGATATTGGAATCCTATTTAAACAGATGAAGGCTTAAATTGTCTTGCTTGTATGTGCATTAATTCCCCATTTATCATCATTACTTAGTGATTGGTCCATCCACGCCTCCTCGCCAGGCCCGCGCGGTACGACAAGAGCCTGTAAATTAGAATGTAATACAATTTAAACAGCAGCCTGGGATAGGATGGCGGTTAGTTCTCGCCAGTAGACAGCTGCACTGCACCTCCCCTATCTAGACGCTTTGTGCTAGTAAGGGATCTGACGAGACCTGAGCCAATTTTCACTAATAACATCATAGATGCCGAGGTAATTGCTGCCATGTGCGCAATATTATTAGCAACCACTCATATCTTAGCCCGGTCGTAGGGTTCTGTCTTCCTCCGGCGAGTGCCATTGAACATTCATATAGATAATCTATACGCAGTGCTGGGTAAATGTAGTTTTATTTTGATTCACTTTTGGAAATGTTATAATTTCGTGGTGGTTTAGTGTTCTCGACTCATAGGCCTGCTTTGCATGTGTGCTTTGAAAATATGATTTTTGACGGATTGTCCTTTGTCACACATTTAGCAGTTCCTGCTATCTAGTTGGACACACATTGTCAACATATTTTGATTTCAACAAAATACGTCATTACTGCATTACTGACCTACTTCCAAAATACCCCCCCCCCCAAAAAAAAAAAAACTACCATAACCTAAAGAGATACTGTGGGTAGGGCTCCTGGATACACTGGCAAGAACGAACGATTCTTTTGGGAGTGTCAAAAGTGGAACATGCGCACTAGGTCAAAAAACAAGAAAACACGTATGTAACACCTATATGTAAACACATTCTATGCATTGTGGAAACCAGCAGTAATGATGACAGTGGCTCACAGAAAATCCAATGGGATCTGCAAATTGGAAGATGTTAAGCGTCAGTGTAGAACTCCCAACAAAAATCCTCCCCGAGCTCATGTAGACAGGCCTACTGTGTAGGATAATCAGTTTCAACCCAAGCTGCAATCCATAACATACTATTCATTTTGAAATGACCTATGCATTTTAATATTCAGGCCTATTTCGTGCACATTTTATTTGATGTTATTCTTTTTATTATGCACAAGCCAAAACGATTTTCCATTCTGTCTTGCAACCTCCGTATCAGGCTAAAATATGACGTGATAGCTTACATAAATCTGCGTAGTGGTTTCGCCCCGACGGACGGCTTAAACGCTGTATTATTCCAAACATATGCATTTTAATCAGCTCGGTCACACTTACAAGAACTCCAGTTAATAAGGCGATCAATCACACTGGCGAACGGGGTGGAGGGTATCTTTTTTTAGGAGTGTGTGTGTGTATGTGGTTGGGGGGCTGATTAGGAACAACCTTTACCAAATGCACCCGCATGGAGAGCATCTAACGACTATTAAGACAACACATACATGTTCAACTGTTAGACACATTTGGTGAGTATTGTGAACATTGAACAATTAACATGTGAGCTTTTTAATGAAAATATTGGCATGTGTGCCATTTTTACAATATTTAAAAACTGTCCCACTACTACTCAACCTCGTTCTAGGCTAAAATAACATTATTATTTATTATTTTTACGTTTTTTGGAATGGTAACGTTATTACGCAAATACATGTTTCGGTCAAGTTAAACGACAATAGTAATAATGTCTCATTTATTCGTTAGATAATTATTTGAAATTAATTAAACAATCATATTCCCTTTTAACGTCATTCATAGTTTTTGAAAAATATACTGCGTATTACACGGGAACAAAGGCAATTGTAATGCTTTTATCCTCCTTTTATAACGTCACATTAGCTAAAATTACTTATAATCCACCCTCTCGACTATGTCAGCACACTAGAATACTCTTAAATTCTGATGCTGCGGCTTCTACTGTGTGTCCCATTATAACCAGAAAGCTGTCATTTACGGAGTGCGCGCCTCAATTACGCGTCAAATGTAACCAATTAAGCTTCCCCTGATTGGGCCGACCGGTTGGATTATCGATCTTCTTGCATTCCCATATCTCTTCGAGACAAGTAATTTTACGTTGTCTATTAACCGGTGGAAGAGAAAATATGACTGCGTTAACGGAGCCGGGGGACCACTAGCTGTCAGACACAATCTCGCGCTCCCATCACAAGATGCGGCCCAGCAACTCTGTGTTGACAAGGACCACTTCAGTTAAATTAGTGCTTGTGTTAGGGGCTATGATAATAACAAAAACACTGCAATATAATATTGTAGTTGTTATTTCTTTTATGGCATTTGTGAAATGCTTTATGAAAATAATTGATAGGAAATTACATGTAAATTAACAACGTGCAGCTAATAGAATATTAGAAGGTATTTTGTTATTTGATTTTAAGAGTAAGATTCTACATGTAGACCTTCCACTGTTGCCCAATCTACAATTAAAAATGTGATTGTCTATTCAATGTCATACAATAAAACATTCAATGGATTTTCTTGTTTGAAATGTTGTTTATTGCAAATTTGACAATATTCAGCAAATATTAGCAGAGTTCTTTTGTTAAATTAATTTGCTCCTTTTAGCAGTTTTTGTAGTAATAGGTCATATCCCTAAAAAAAATTACAGGTTATTTCGATGAAATCGTATTTCAGTAACAGCGTAAAGCGAAGAATAAAGAAAGATATAATATCAAGTTTCCCAAACTATTTTGGAATGAGTAAAATAAATATAATGGTTATCGTATCAGATTCAGTCGATATAAATGCATTTATTCAAGCATTATTTCTGAGGATGAACGTTGGCGGAGGGCACATAGGATGGGAAAGAGTTGTGGGGAAGTAGGGGAAGCGAGGTGGTGGCAAGTGTTCAGTCAAGGGTATATGAGATGGGCAGCTCGAGCGAACTCGGCCTAATTTGCTTGTCTATTGGCTCCTCTCTCTTCCCACGTTCCATCTCTTTCCCCCTCTCTCTTCGTCCTCTTAGACTCCCGTCGCCTCCACTCCTCTTCCCCCGTCAAGACAGCGCGAGCTAATCCGTTCCCCTGGCGCCTTGTTACCGTTTGGCAGCAACAATCCCTTCCCGGCCTCTGCGCTCCGCCGGTATTAGGCCTATCATTAATTCAACACTCAAAATTCATCCACCAAGTACATATACATAACTTACTAATTTTACCAGCATCTGCACATTTCGGCCTCCGCCCGTCAAAAAGGGAGAGTCAAGCAGGAACTAAGACATAATGAGACGGTGCAGTCTGTTAACAAATTCCCTTGTTAAAAGGTAGATGGAAAACATCATTCTTGTGTAACTAACAATACATGTCGCCTAGGTCAATTTGGGCACGTGAAGAGCCTACAAATAATGATAAACCGTTATCGCCATCCATCATGGAGATAAACGTTTGTCTGTAAATCCCAGTCCGCCCTTGCTCTCGCTTTCCTTGCACCAAATTAATCTTCGATGAATCAGATGGGGTTTTTGTCCACTCTTCTAAAATGTCATAGTCCGCATGGGGTTTTGCAACCGAAATGTAGTTTTCAGTGGATAGACTATATTCGTGTGTGCGATTATCGCGTGGGTTCTTGACAACATAGCTTACAAACTGTTTATAGCCTTGTTTGTGCTACCCGAGCTTGCTCATCTCCTTTTCAGAAATATTGCAGGTGCGTAAAAGCGCGCGCTGCATTACTTGCATTCATGCCTCTGCTTGTCTGCTCCACCTGATCATTGTATTCATGCTGTTTGAGTCCTGTTCATGTGTTTTGTGTCTGATTAGCTCGTGGTAAAAGCTTTTGGCGCGCGTCTGACCTGCAGTTCAATGAACACATACGGGTGTGTGCTCTTCGTTTTATCTGGTCAATGGCACCTCTTCTCTCTGGTCCAAATTCGCAGGCGATGACTTACTCAGCACCGACGGTGTAAACGTGAGAAACGCGTCAGTCCTGCTCGTTGGGGAGCACGGGAAGTCTGATCCGGTGGGCCTCTGGGAAAGGCCGTTTGATTGAGCTGAGTGACAGGCGAGGCAGGAGCAGGGGCTCCCGCTGGGACCGAGGCCGTGGGCCGGGCTTGGGTACAGGGATGGGTGCCGGAACCCACATAGAAGCTCCGGCCTCTGGTAGGGGTGAGACAACATCCGGAAACTGTCGAGGGGCCTGAGTGGGTTTGAGAATGGGGTGGCGGCGGAGGCCGAACTGGCACCGACTCCAAGGTGGGAGTAATACGGTAACGGCAGGTGAGAAGGAAAGGGGTAACCGAGGTTTCCGGTGGCAGCTGCGTGGCTCATCATATAGGTGTAGAAGGCGGGGTCCGCGGGGTGAGGCCAAGTCATTGCCAGACGCTGCCGCTTGTCCTTCATCCGACGGTTCTGGAACCACACCTATGAAATACAGAGACACGCGAGGTGAAATATTAACCTTTATCTACCTGAGGCGAGACAGAACAGATTTACTGTTGTTTTTGCTCTTTTATGCAGTTGGTGAGAGTCCTAATTTTAACACGCTTAAATGTGCGTTTAATTGTTAACAAAACGAATCCTTGATTTAATGTTTGCTAAATGTTAACTGTACCATTGCTTGTCAACCTCAATATAGTCCGAATAGGCCTCAATTTGACGAATTATATTTTATCGTTTTCATTTTTTATAAATAAGCGATATTTATTTCTGTCAAGTATTGGTTGGCATTAATGATGCTATAATGTTAGGATGAGATCGAGTATCAGTGGCGTATTATGTTCTTTAAATTGGATACGGTTCTTTTTGTTTTAATTTATTCCGCTAACCTCACCTTGATAGTGGTTTCTGGTAAATTTAGTGAGGCCGCCAGTTCGCACCTCCTGGGTCTGGACACGTAATTCTCCCGGTAGAATTCCTTCTCCAGCCGGCCGATTTGCTCTCGTGTAAACGCTGTCCTGTAACGCCTCATCTGATCTGCTCCATAGGAAAGGGAGCCCTGGCCAGAACCCATCTTTCCGGGATCCATGCCGCTGTCACTCGGGTGGTTTGGAGAGTCACCGTTTCGGCCTGGAATGGGTTAAAAACGTGAATTCGCTTGTTTGTTAACACATCGCCAAAATATACGGTATTCCACAATTTGGTGTAATGCTGTGATTTGTTTAATTGACAATACAGCCTCTATTTTCTTTGATTGATGATGAACATTTGAAACCACAGTATCATAACTAGCCAAAATGCATCTTATCCTAAATTGCATTTACAGTAGGCCTAACTATATAGTAGGCCTACTTTAAATATGTAATTGAATATTATGCCTCCAAAAGAGACAACATATACGATACATTATAAATAATTCAGTGTGATAATTACTTTATAGGAAATATTTATATTTCTGTTAAAACCAATTTCACTTGAAAGAGACAATACTAATTTAATCGTTTATGGCCTTAATATAGGTTTAAATTTAGAAACATCTTTCCTCAAAATGTATATAATAGTTAGCATTAATAAATTAATTTATTGATTATTTTATATAAAATGACACGTTCTCATGGGCTTTTTTGCCCACATCATCGTAACTAGTCAACCATCGAATTAATGAGGGGTAGTCAAATGCAATCTTTATTAACGGTTTGTTTACTTTATATGTTGGCAACTGTTATGTACAAATGTGTTAATTTGTTAATTAGTCTGGCGCCGAGATTACTCCGTTTGTAAGTGGCACTGTGGTTAAAACCCTAGTGAAGGGGGTGTAACTATCACAAGCTGAAATCGCTGTTAACAGTCCCTAAAGCAAGTGGCATTAATTAATTAATTCGTCCCATTATTCACTTTTGTATAAAACAAAATTATGTACAGTACATTTTACATAATAAGCATTCATAATTTGACTTAAGACCTGTGTTAACTCTATAATTGACATGTTTATCCTAAACGCTGTATGCACAAAAATGTGCCATCGATTGAATACCCTGCTTACACAATTAGATTGATTGCAATCAACGGCAGTTTACATTTCCCTCACTTTAAAATCACTTCCATGTAACGCGTTTAATAAAACGAAACGAAGTGTATCACGCTGTTTTATGCATTAGCCTACCTTTCCCGTTGGGGTAGTCCATGCTTTCTGGAGTGCAGCTTACATCAATTTCCTCGTAGAAATCTGACTCAGTGTCTGAGCTGCTCGCTTCTTTGTTGGTGTGATCTTTCTGGTTTCTCTCTGTAGAAGAGCACATAACCGGCCTTATATCGACGCACAAGCTTCCCGGTGCGCCCTCCACTTCTTCCTTTCTACCTCGCGAGTAGGGCGCGGAACCCGGGCTCAGGCAATTCCGGAGGACGGTCTTTCCTTGCGGTTCTCGCGCAGGACTTTCAACTGCGTCGGAGAAATTAGAACCGGTCTTGCCAACCGACGTGCCAAGTTGACCTCCCTCCACGAGCATCACCGTCTTCTTTCTGTTGTCCATTACCGACAAAACGAACGAACGCGCGTGGAATGAAAGAACGCCAAAATAGACAATATGGAGGGAGCGCACGTCGTATGTGACACTACAGGCTACAAGTGACCATAGGATTCTGTTGTAGAATGAAGAAAACCGAGGAGGAATGGATTGAAATGAGAGAAAAGAAGAAATGGGGGTGTACGTTCTGATCTTGCGAGGCAGCGCTCCGGAGTGCGGCACAAGCTCTGGGAGGGATCACCATTGCCCTCTCTTTCTCTGGAGCTGTCATTCTTAATAGGGCAGTCGTCATAATGGCACCCCCGATGACGCCACGCATCGATTGGATGTGGATAAACTGAGAACGAGCAATCACTACGGCAGAATGAGGAGCTTCTAGTGCTGGAGTAGCTCCAAGAACATTATCACATGGCATGAGCAAACGAGCACAGTATTGTGTCAGTATCAAGGCTATAGGAATCCAAAGGAACGCCAGCGTTTTCACTGCAAATGTGAGATCGTAGTGTTAACACCCACAGTGACCCGCCGAAAAAGTGCTAAATAGGGAATCAGCAGATGTGACTTCTTCCCGCCTGTGTCACTGTAAAAAGCTTAAGGGTTGTGGCTGGAGAAATCTTATCACAGGCATTCAGCGGTACTTGGACCAACGGTCCAAGAAATCAACATTTAAATTTAAACCATATTTCAGGCTCCAGTGTTTGTTCACATCTGTTTCATTTTATTGAAGTAGGATTTAAAGACGTTTCTATTTTGGTTTCTGCTTGGTATATTTGTAGGGGACCATCTGAAAAGCTTTCTTCTGGCTAAACATCCAGTTTGATTATGTCAAATTGTAGTTTTAACAAAATTACAATTAAAATTAAAAAATGTGCCTGTCAAACCATGGATCCTACTGAGGGCACAATGAATATGGGTCCATTTCCCAGCCAGTTATAATCACAGCAAAAATGGTTTATTAATCACCCTTTGTTGCCTGTGCAAGTACATTCAAAGGTATACTGGAATGTACAGTACCAGTCAATTGTTTGGATACACTTGTTCATAGCCTAGATGTCAGGGTGTTGAGGATATCAGATTGTTAGTTAGCTAGCATGATGTTTTCAAGTAATTCCAACCAAAATGGCTTCTCATAAATTGTTTCAATAAGCTCCAAGGTTAATTTAAAGGGGAAACAAAAGCCATATGATCATCCATCTGAAACCTCCTTTCATCTGAAATGTCTTACCTTTGCATAAAGATCATTGCTATCAACAGAAAACAGTGACAGCCTATTAATTCTATTGCAACCAATCGGGTACAGTGGATTCCTCCTCCAAACAATATACTACTATGCATCTGAACTTCATGTGGACTTCGGAATTGTGATTGGTGATTGCTGATATGTCTAAGATATGTCTAGGCTAAAAATCTAATTGAGATTACTTTTTTAAGTTTTTGGAGGAGCTCTGTCATTTGAATGGGATGATCATGTGACTGCTGTTCTCCTTTAAACCTTTGTAGAAGGCACAAGTCTGTGACAGAAAAGAAAACACAACCCAGTTAATATTAAGCATAAGTACATTTAAATTCTGTTCACTAAAGATGCAAAAACTCATCTGCACCTTTCAGAAGTTACGCTCATCTACAACTAATTTGTAAACTGTGATTACGTTCAGCATGAACACAAATCGGTGAAATATCCCTAGTGCTATTTATTGGTCCTTAACAACTCACTGTTACACTGCTCCTTAATGTTTTGCTATTACGTTACCTAATAAAGTTATCGATTTAAAATGAACAACCCCTTTTTCACACAGAACATTTACGTATTACAGTAAGGTTAGGCATAGCAGTAGCTACAGGCTCAAAGTAGCCAGAAACATTTGTTAATCTATACTTATTCTGAGAAATGAAGGCAATTCCATGTGAAAAGATGCCAAGAAAATCTCATACGACAATGTGTACCACAGAAACATCTTAAATCTGTCCAGTTAGGAAGCGTACGCGATTTTAAATCAATGCAAATAAAATTAAAGTAACAACACGGGCACTGGAGAGGCAACAGCAAGGCAACCCCTGAAAAGGGAATGGTTTTGCAGGTGGTGGCCAACAGACGATTGCTATCTCCTTATCCTTCCTGACTGATTCTTCTCTTGTTTTGCTAGTGTCCTTGTCACTGCTGGTAGCATGAGGTGGTACCTGCAGCCCTTTCAGATTGCACAGGCAGTCCTGCTCCTCCAGGATGACACTTCCATACGTGCCGTAGCAATAAGGTTTGTTGTTTCCCCCAGTACAGTCTCAAGAGCATGGAGGAGATACCAGGGGACGGGCAGGTACAAGATGTAGAGCTGGACAGGGCCGTAGAAGGGCATCCACCCAGCAGCAGGACCGGTATGGTGGTGGGACAGTGATTGGTCTGGGGAGGCATCTCTTTAAAGGGTCGCAAATACCTCAACAGGTTAGCCAACGGTACCGGGATAAAATCCTCAGAGCCATCATCAAACTTTACGCTTGTGCATTGTGCCTGGGTTCCTCCTGGAGCACAATGCCCGGCCTCATGTGGCCAGAGTTTGTAGGCAGATCTGGATGATGGCATTGATGCCATTGACTGGCCCCGTCAGACCTGAATCCAATTGAGAACCTCTGAGACGTTATGTATCGGTGCATCTGATGCTGCCAAGTAGCGTCACAGACTGTCCAGGAGCTCCCTGATCCTCCAGGACACCGTCCGCTGTCTCGACCGGAGCACACCCAAACGTCGGGCCCATACACACTACTGAGTCACATTATGAGTTGCCGTGATGAAATTCACGCAAGTTGGAACGGCCTATGATTTCAATAGTTAACTTAGATTTTTGGTGTGTTTTAATCCAGCATTAAATCGGTTGGTGTATTTTGGTATCGATTGTTGTTACCTCATATTTTGTCCTTGACAAATTACACAATGTACACTAAATATTTTGATCTTTAGTATGTTTTGGTTCATTGAGACCCAATGTGTGATTTAAGTGGTCCCTTAGATTTTTGAGCAGTGCACATTAGAATGTCTAGTTTGAGAAACTGATGCCTCACAGGTCCTCAACTGGTTTTATTAAATAGGACCCACAAAACACCAGCCTCAATGTCAGTAGTGAAGAGGCAACTCTCAGAAACTGGCCTGTGTCTGTGTTCTTTTACCCATCCTAAAAGGAAAGTTAGCTATTTTTTAACCTGGTGCCTATTTACGAATGTCACTATTAGTTAATAGAGACATTTCTATGGTAAATTATTTCAGTTTTGATTTTTTTTTTACTCTTTCTGCATTCTCTTTCTTGGCTAAAGTGAAAGTGAATGGGGCAATCGATGTAACATTCAAAATATATGATACATTCAGTTTTCCACAATGGTTAGGCCACGGTGCCCCTGGAAGCCTGTTGACACTGGACGTGATGCGTCATAAAGGACCAATTAGCACTGGTATAATGAACGTAATCCATCCAATTGATTTTCATTCAAAACATAATCGGGGTTTACAAATTCGTTGTGCATAAATTTAATTCCTGCAGTGCTGTGTTGAAAAAACATAGACACATGTCATTTGTTAAGGTGGTTTCAATGTTTTAAAGAGGCACTATGCACTTTGCTGCACAAAAGTGTTCAGAATAAATCTGTAGTAATAGTGGAATTATAGTGTTTCACAACCTTTATTCCACATAATTGATTTGGATGCATACAAAAGCACAATTTGTGATCAGGTTGACCAAAAGTGAGAATACAAATTGCATTAACTTGAATTTTGCCGTAATTAAAATAACCTCCACAAGGTGCACGTAAATAAGGTATATGTAATGTAACTCTGCCAGTGATAATGTAAAGCCTTATGTGCACATTACCCAGCATACCTTCAGATGTAATGCAAGAAATACTCATGCAGTATTGGCCCGTGCAGAGGTAGGGCACAACCTGTGCAGAGCACATGCCCCTTTGCTACATAGTGTAATATGTTTCTTATATGGTCACCAAATACCTTTAGGGTGACGTTATAGATTTCCTCCATTTCTTGTACTAGTAAAATTAACTTTTCGTCCTGCGTGTCGGTATTGTAGTACCTCCTTCAAGCTTTCTTATTGGATTTCCGCTGTGCTCTGATTGGCTTTCCGCGACGTCCAGGATTTTTTTTCTCTACGTTCTCCCGTTTGCGTTTCCGCAGTGGCCAGCACTGCTGTCCGGCTGCAAGCAGCGGGGTGGGAAGACTTTTTTGAATGGGTAGCAATGGCGCGCTTCCTTATTCAACAACGGCATGCCGCGTATGTGTGTACGGGGTTCAAACTCCACATTTTCTGACATAAACAGCTTCTTTAACTTGTTTTATTTTGCCATTTTAACATTTGAGGCAATATCTGCATATGGTCTGCATCCTTTAAATGAATATCACTGTCTGGAAATACTAAGGGAAGTGCATTAGTGCATATTATAGGAGCAATCCAGTCACATGATCACCCCAATGAAATAGTCAAGCTTGTTTAAAAACACACTGTTCTGAAAAAGTGATCTCACGTTGTTCATAGAACGACAAGCATTTGTAACATGCCAACTGAACACAGAACGCTAAATTTTTGTAACACGTCAGTGCTCTTTCCTCATTACCCACACTATCGTATGTCCCTCGTTTCCTCCTCTTTTAAAATGGTGTCAGGTGTTTACAGGTAAAGTCCGAGGGGCCAGAGTTGGACATGTGATTACACAATACATTAGTAATCTGTACAACTAAACATTACCGGAAAATTCTGCTGGGATTTAATGTTTATTTGAAGCGTATCATTTAGAAATAATGGTACTTTAATTGCACTGTAAATGTTTTAGCAGCTATATGCTACTATAGGCTGAACTTGGGATGTTGTTTATTTGTGTATATTAGAGTGGTTGTGCCTACTTAAGCATTTTGTACATTGTACAAAAGGTTCAGCATCTTTGTTTTTATAACATCGTTTTGTTATGTTTGATTATTTTTTTAAGGCCATCATGCCTGTCTCCTGTGTAAAAGAAAAAAAAATCAGACTTTGCACACACGCTCGTGTGTGATTGCGCACGCGCAGACAAAGGCGATGCCTTTCATGTGTTCAGGGTCGGGACCGTCTTCTAACTTCTTTGATCTAGCCCCGTAAAAAGTCACTAAACACAGCGCAAAAGGACGATGCTTTTAAGGCTGTAGCCTGGGGGAGGTTGAACTTGATATCACCACTTTAAAGACTAAGCGCTTTTTAAGTTGATCCCTGGAATCGTTATGAGGCCCGTTACGACTCTGTGGCAGTTATGCATAACGCAAATAGCTATTTATTTTATATTTACAATTCATGGTTAAATAAGCCTTGACATCAAGCCGTTGCTTATTATCTAGATGATGTATGCCAGGATGCGGCCCTATTGTCTTACCTCAGCCGTGTGATCTTGCACACCTTCCTCGACTAAATCACGGATTCAATATGATGCATACAATGCGTTTTAATCTACTATGGGGAGTGCACCCTTTGACAATAGGGTGGAAAATTGTGATCGTGACTTATTTGACAATCCTGTTCTTGGGCCTTCTGATTATGGATAGGGCAGGATTGGGTACAGGAGACTTGGATGACGTCGTTTTTGTTTAGGGGGGGGGGGGCTTGAATGAGATAAGGGTTTATCCGGAGGTGTGACTCCGATGCCACCAAGGTTTTTCGCGCAGCCATCGCTGTCCTCGTGCGCCCTCATCTGTTGAGAACGAGGAGGACACTGGAGCGCTGTCCCAAAGTATATGGGCGAGACTGCGACTAAGTGAAATTCCTGAGCACACCCTGTTTTTTCAATGCACACATGCCCACCTTCCCCTCCTCTTTAGTTTTTCTTCTCGGTCTCCCTTTCTCTCTATAACCCACTTACAATGGCAGTGGACAGTACAGGGGTTGTGTTCAGTAACGATTACATACTAGTTTAAAGGAATAGTGATTAAACGGAACGTTTCAAATAGATTATACTTACTAAGAAATAAAATTATCCCCTACTATTCCGCAGGCCCGATCAAATAATACGTTTAGCATTTGTCTCTGCGTGTGATAATACAGTTTGTAGTTACTGTTGCTCAATAGTTTCAACTATTTGGTGTCAAAGTGCATGCAACCGCAATTCTATATTTTCTTATATATTAACAGACTACAACACATTTATTTCACTTGTGTTAATCTGTAGTCTTTATTGAATTGAAAGTGAGAAAGTAGAAAAAGTTCTTAATAAGGTTAATCAAAGCGTATGAGATGTAAATGTTTATTACTTGCTTTAACCAGCAAATCACAACAGGATCCATAGTAAAGTTTATCATTACATCTGAATTAACAGTATACTTAAGCAGATAGGAAAAGCATGTCTAGAACCTAGAGGTAGGTTTATACGGAATGTGCGACCAATGCATTACCGTTGAAAATATTTGCTAGGACATTTCATAGTTTCACTTACAAATAAGACATAACCTACTTTCAAACTATCGTGGGTAGGTAGAATGTTTTTGCGTAGTTTTGGATTTTTGTATGACTTTAGCTCATATAGTTCATTTCTACATTACATACCACATTACAAAACAGTCTACATTACATAAAACCTCAGACAATAGTTTTAGGATGATGAAATAACAATGTAATACATTCATAATTAAACACATTTAGACAATTGAAATATAGTCCATTACCAGGTCAGCTTCATATGTCATAGGCCTAACTGCGTATAGGCCCTCCAATATAAAGCATTGATGTAGGATATTAGGCCCATTTTATTGCTTTATAGTGTTAATACACAGTGAATCCCTATTCAATCTATAACAAATGTCTTTATAATTGTAAACTAATTGCAATTCATAGTGTACACTAAAATGTCATGCAACGTAAGGTGGCAAGACGATATGCTATATTTCACTTAGGGCCATGTTATGTCATTCTTATGGATTCATAGAATATTCTCCATCGTCAAATTGTTGTGTTTTAATATCAAAACGCGATATATTTATCCAACAGAAATACCAACAAACAGTCAAATGCCGTCGCCCTGTACTTGGCAGAAAATGGTAGGATCCGTCGGCTTGTATGTCTTATTGGCAACTGCGTAGTTGGTCATGCAAGTTTGTTCTCAGTATCCCTGGTCGGATGATAATGGATGGCATGAAAAGTAACGTCACACAAATAGCTGTGTCTTTATCTACGCGATTTGAACAACACAATTATACGACTAGATATCTCTTAAGTGTTGCATACATAGTTTTCAGTTTTTAATTTATATTCCCGTACACATATTTGTTTAGTTGTATCGTTGCCTATATTTCACTGTAAGTGTATCCCTCCAGGCTGTTTTGATTTAGGCATTCAGGATAGAAACCCCTGTGTTATGCAAGGAAACCGTAAAGACACGTGTATCGCGTGATCTGTCAGCGGATAACGCTTACAACGCGTTTTTGCGCAATTCAAAGATGACCTTGTTCGTTTACAGTAGGCCCTTTACTGTGTGTGTTTAAGATATGGGACTGGACACGGACACCGGCCGGGTTAGGATGGTTTGGTCGTTATGGATGTAGTCTTTTTTACTAATAGTATGTTTTCTAGCTTTGCACAAATGTAGCCTACGTTTGTTCACCATATTTGAAGGAATAAATTAACAATAATAAAACACCGGTCATCAAAGACTGAAGCGGCCCCCTCAGCGGACTTTACAGAATGCGCGCTCTGGGATTTACTAGCCGGCCCAACTTGAACTTGACCATGGAGTCTGCGCAGTCCAATGCAGCCGCCCCGTCACATCTCCCACCTACTGCCTATCGGCTTGGCTGATGTCTTACTGTTCTCGATTTAAACGAGACTGAACGATTCCATTAATATCCACCCCTGGTAACAATAAAAAACATTAAGCAGGATGAGTCAATACAATAATTACTTCTCTACTATCCTCGCCCTTCCCCTCTGCTTCAATTTGGCCTTGAAACTGGATGACGCAGGCGCCTGAGATTTAACTGCAGTGACCTTGGAACGCGCAAGGGATTTTTTTAAGAAATGCTAGGTGTTCAAGCTGCATTTTGCCCTATTGCGCCTATATTTGTTACTAGTTACGGCTCATCCCCCTTACGAAGAGTTGATCAAGCCACTGACAATAAATATTCGCCAACCTATTGAAATGAAAACACTACAATATTATTTCTGAGAATATTATCCCTTTGTGTAAAATCATTGTTTTGGAATACGCTAGACAAAGCATCCTTATGTGTTGTCTTAGACAATTATACATGGTCATTTCAAAACGAATCTCATTGTAACGTAGAAGGGCATGTATTTGATTTCACCGAATTAACTACCAACTACTTATATAATGTCAGAAAATAAAATCCAACTGCTGATCTATACCATGTATTTTTTTGTACAATAATTTGTGTAAAATAATTGGCATAATGGCAATGTCAGAAACGAACCTGTCGAGAACAAAATTTAGTATTAGTATTTTCATGTAAACTGTATGTACTACTAGCATTTTACTTGAAAACGAAGGTTTTTTAACAGTCACATAACATGCATTTACATTTAGCAATTTTTTTAAATAATATAATATTTTATATTTTTGTAGTATTTACTTTGCTGATAGTTAATTTATTTTGTAAGGGTTACTTAGCCTAAGGTTAGGGACATGGGACGTTAGAAAACAGTGCTGGTGAGGTAGTAAGTTAAGTAAATGATAGTAAACAGTGGTTCAATTTGTCTGATCATTGTGAATGTGTAAACCATGTTTAAATTATAAGGACACAGCATTTTGAGTACATTTGTTATTATCATTATATATCAAACTAAGAATTTATTATAGTGGTTTCAATACAACATATTAGTCAATGGTTTGTAATTGTGAATTCAAATGACTGTAGACGTTTCGTTTCCATATATCTAATCGGGTGATTAATTACCAGGTAAAAACTAAAAGCAGAAATGTTTCGACCCTACTGGAACGGAGTTTAAGAGCCCTGTCCTGACACTCTCTGCCCCATAACTTAACCTCATAACTTAAATTCTGCATAAAGCATTACATTAATGCACTTCTCTGGACTTCCTTCCTACACATTGCACTTTTACACTTATTAAGTAAATGTTTGCACATTTTATACTCATACTACTTACTGTGTTTTTCTGTCATGCACCATAGCGCCAAAGAAAATTCCTTGTATGTGTGAATGTACTTGGAAATAAAGCTGATTCTGATTCTATTGTCAAACTGGTCACAAAATAATTGTTGAGAGGTGAGAGGTCTTCTGTTCCATACAGCGAAATGTCCACTAGAGTGAAGTGTTGAGGATTCTGGGTTGATATTCACACTGTAATAATTCTAATAAAATATGGTGAGGTTTCAAAATACCTAAATTACCTAAATTCGCCCCAATTTCGTATTTTTACCAATAATGGAACATAAATCGTTCCATTCTTACAATTCTCAACATATGTTTAAGATAATTAGTGTAATTGTTGATCAGGCTCTTTTATTGGACACGCCCATAATTTGGAAATACGTCTAAAAGGTAGGCTTGCACCTTTGCAATCTTATTAATTGAACACTATAAACTTGCTATCAAGTTGTTTATTCTTAATTCAGAATGTTTCTCTTTTGAAAAACAACGCACACGGCTAGTTAAGGGTCAAATAACATAGGGAAACATTTGGTTAAAGAAAGCTTTATCCTAATTCTATTATTAGTCGATTTGAAAATGATAATCGTTTGAGTGACTTGACGATCTTGATTGCTAGAATTTGCTTCAACCATTTTTCTTAGCATGGTACCTGGAAAGGTCCCCTGTCTCGTTTCTGGCAATGGTGTTTAGGAAGGACACATGCCACCAGAAAAATCGCTCAGCGAGAAATACCTGGCGCAAGATTGCCTATTCGGTCTATTTAATATGACTGGTAACATTAGAAAATAGGCTACAACAGATGTGGAAATGACTAGCGGCTGGAGTTTCATTGAAATGAACTATTAGGCCTATATATTTATTGGGATTCCACTGTGCCAATAAATGATTTAACATGTAGCTTACATAGTCGATAGTTTTAGCAGCCCGTTAACAAAACATTTAAGACTTTTACTTTGGAGCATTTTGTGTCCGAGTCAATGTATTACAGAACTGTCATTCAAATTCAGAGCCACCCTGTTGACTCTTATTTCACAATTTCCATTTTAATTCATCCTTTAGTGCTACATCACGTTACGGTCCGGAAAACACAGAAACGTTTCTGGAGTGCCAGGCCGCCCTGTGGTTCATAGGCTTGACCGCAAAAACATGTGGATTCATATCACACCGTAACCACTGGATAAAGCACATATCAGGTTAGAGGCTGAAATAAATCAGACGTGTTGGAAATATTTTCAGCATATTCTGCAATGCACCTATTGTTTTTTGGAAATGGTATGGTGATAGTACCTCGTTTTGTAGACACGGTTAAGTCACATGAAGAAAAATATTGCCCACCCATGACCAGCAGAAGCTAAGCATTTCCCTGATGTCGGTAATGACTTCACAGACAGTAGAATGGCTGGGCATTGTTAAGCATGGCGGTGGTCTTGCTGCTGGCTAGGATGTCTGGTCTGGTCAGACCGCTGGCTCAACACAGACCGCATCTGCGCGCGCCGCGGCGTTGCTGACAGCTTCCCATTTGTTATGATTGCAGGCCCTGCGCGAGAACCCGGGGTTGGGACAGAACTACGCTTATATTGACATATATTTCGCTCGTCCGTGTAAGTATTGAATGTGCTGTATTATAATGGATTCGTAAACTATATAAAGATATTTGTGTCACAGATATTCGTGTCATTTCACGCTTTGAATCAAGTTGCTTTCTCAAATCTGCATAGGACGAAGATTACAGGTTAACACTGGATGTGAGCATTGGGTTTCACAAGATTAAATAATCTATTGGCCATATATTTTCTGGACATGAATTTCACTAAACATATAGGCTACGCTATAGACGAATCATCTTTGTCCTCTCCTAACGGAAATTGTCCCATATTTTTTATTTTTCTTACTTTTCTGATTGTTACTTCATTGACTTCAACGCACTTACTATTGGATTATGTGGTCGTCCCACTAACAATATTAAGATAAAAGCACTGCAAGTCTCTCTGGATAACAGCGTCTGCTTAATGATAACATATTTACAAATACATTTAAATAATGGTCATACTGTTGGTTTAAAATACAATTATATGTCGTTTTAAGATAAATGTTTGCTGACCATTAATGACATTGCAACATAAACACTTTTTGTTGAATAATAATGGTCAATGTTTCGTGTTTCAGTTGTCTTAAATGGGTATATATCTGACTTCTGATAGGTCTTAGAAATCACGTCCCTCATTATAAGTATTTAAATAATAGTCATTTAAATAACTGTTCTGACTTAAGAAAGAGTGTACCTACGTTTGTTAATAGAGAGTAATGGATCATTTGTAATTTGCACCGTGATCTACGTTTATTACCAAATAAGGTACAGAATAGCTAGGTTCAACTTGGCTAATGAATGGCTGTCGAACTTAATGATAGTTGAATTATAGTGTTTAAGTTGTGGCCAATGCACTGTGCATTTGGCATTTTTATTTATAATATTATTAGGTAATAGCAGGGAATAATGACTACTGAAAACGACTTTCTGTTGTCTATAACGGCATTAACATAATGCTATTATGATTCTTATGTTAAAAATATGTCAATATGTTATAGCATTATGAGAATAATAAAATAATAATTGTATTTTGATGCATTAGTATTTTGAAGCTAACTTTGACATTTGACGGCTTTCATTTTCTTTAGGCCATATTTCACTCATCAGGTGTACAACTATTTCGCTATAATCTGTATAATGGCCTACTGTAGCTGAGAAAATGGGCAATAGGCTGTGTTTTCATGCACTGTTCTTGTATATTCCCCAGAAATAAAAGGTTTGTAATTGGAAGAAGAAGCACCTTACTGTAAACAAGACCAAGCAGACAAGATATCACATCATTTTCACACGTTTACGCTAAAACTATCCAAAACGCGAAGCTGGCTACTGGTTACTTTACCAGTGAGACACAGAGGTGTGTACCAGACATGGAGCCTCGTACTGATTCCTTTAGGACACAGCTAGAATAAAACGCTAGTTAAAACAAAATTATTGTAAAAGTTAATGCCCTCCAAAGCTTCCATTCGGACAGGAATTGACACCCCTCTTCCGCCCTTTTCAAGATTTCAGACGGGTTCTTCAAAGACTCAATAGCCCAATAGGCTCGTCGGCTAGACAGCAACATTCAACTTGACCTTGGCCTCTAGCCGCGTCTACCATATATGTAAAAGCTAAACGCATTGCCAGATATACCTTAAATCTGTTTTTGACTTAATGTAATGTAAACATGTCGGAATCCAGGGGCCTGGTATTTGTTGTTTACACTGACGATATGTCCTATTCTCAGTCGTTTCTTCAATGCTCGACCATTAAAGAACGACTATTATTTGAGTAATACGGGCTTTTCAAGCTTTCGTTGCTTGACGATACGACCCAATCTATATTTTTGTTTTGTTTAAAAGTCTTGTCATTCTTATCTGAGTATTCCTTCTCTGGTATACGTCATCCATGTTCAAGCACATTAGTTGGGCCTATTCAAACACTTATGGTGTGTAGTTATTCTGCATTGTCTCTTATGGAGTATTGAGAAACGTGTCCATTGCAAATTACTCATTAAGGTTAGTCTAACTAGTTAGTCTCTAGACGATGTATATGAACTATGTTAGGGTTTGTGGCTTCGAATGGATCATAGTTTCTGAAATTCGTATTGACATTCTGTCACTGGCAAGATTACACGGATTGCATTGATGTGCGTAAAAGCCACGTATTGATGGATTCCAGTGTGCGAATAACGGTATAAAGTCCTAGGATTTACAATATGCTTTCCAATGGAAAAAGAGTAACATTTTCAAACAAACGTGTCAATTTTAGTTTCTAAAACGTTTTATAACAGCAAGTATGATTTTATTTTCATGTATTCTTAAAACATTTTTATGCGCCAAATACAGGGCAAATCCCTGGATTATGTACAGGCATCTTAGAAAAGCAGCATTTTTCTACATTTAATTATCTGCACTGGGAGATGTTTATGTCCTCTTTGCATATCACGTGGCACCTTCTTGGCCAATGGAGTCGCGACCTTGTTGCACCCGGGTGCGTCAGAGTGGTTTACTCTCTCCAAATCAGTATCTCCTTTTTTCAGTCTCCGTGCTTTTTAAAAAAGAGCCAGAAGACTCAATGTTGGATGTCGTGCTATGACAACGTCACTGCTCCTCCGTCCTCGCTGGGTCGACCCGTCGGTGATGTTCCTGTATGACAACGGCGGCGTTTCCGATGAAGTAAGCAAGAATATGGACGCTGGCGGTGGTGGTTTTGCGGGTGGCAACTTTGCTGCGAACCAATGTAGGAACCTGATGGCGCACCCCGCGTCCCTCGCGCCAAGCACGGTATATTCGTCGAGCGAGGTCTCTACCTCAGGTATGGGAGAGGCAACCAAGCAGTGTAGCCCTTGCTCTGCCGCGCAAAGCTCATCTAGCGCCTCCTTGCCTTATGGATACTTCGGAAGCGGTTATTACCCGTGTAGAATGTCGCACCACAGCAGCGTGAAGTCGTGCGGCACCCAGCCCCCATCTGCTTACGGGGATAAGTACATGGATACGTCCGCCACGGGGGATGACTTCACCTCCCGGGCCAAAGAGTTCGCATTCTATCCAAGCTATGCCTCAGGGCCATACCAGTCTGTTCCCAGTTACCTGGACGTGCCCGTGGTACCGTCTATGAGCGGGCCAGCAGAACCCAGACACGAGTCTCTGATACCCATGGAAAGCTATCAGCCATGGGCTCTGTCTACCAACGGCTGGAGCGGACCGGTCTATTGTAAGGAGCCACCTCAGGCCGGACACATATGGAAATCCTCCATACCAGGTACAACACACCGCCAAAAGGTTTATATAGTAATGTAAACTGCCATTTCATTTAATTGTTTTTGTTTTGTGTGGAAAAACTCAACCGTGTGTTGTCAGACTATTGTGAGCTGCAAATACTTTATGTATTTTATTTTTCGTTTTGTCCTCCAGATGCAGTGTCTCATGTAGGAGGGGACGGGAGCTCCTTTAGACGTGGAAGAAAGAAGCGCGTGCCATATACGAAGGTGCAACTGAAGGAACTTGAGCGCGAGTACGCGGCCAATAAATTCATAACGAAGGATAAACGAAGAAGGATATCGGCCCAGACGAACCTGTCCGAGCGACAGGTCACCATCTGGTTTCAAAACAGACGTGTGAAAGAGAAAAAGGTTGTTACTAAAGTGAAGAGCATTAGTTAGTTCTGACTGTCCTAAAAACGATGGGAAATTAACAAACTCTCACACACACACACACACAAATGCATACACCCATACATACACACACATGCATACACTCAATATGCTCTTCACGCTTTTTGGTTGGAACAATTGACTCATTATTTACCTAAAAAAATGCATTTTCGTTCCGGGACCTTTTTGGAGCCAAAGTGTTTTAAAACTCCGGACCTTTCATCTTTCCTCCATGGTGTAAAACACTGTTCGTGGTGTAGCCGAAAGAAAGGAGGAAGGGGCCTATAATTTCTGCGACTGGCAAGAAGTAACTTCAGGAAAACGGACACCCTTGAGAGGTGTGTGTATTTTAGCTTTTAATTTTATCTGCAAACATCTCCGTGTGGAAGAAAAACACTTGGAAATCCACAGCAAGTTACGACATTTAGGGTTATATCTCCCACCGTTAATTATTAATCCGTTTAATTTTTCCTTCAACACTCCACTGATCAAGCGCATCTTTATTTAAAATGTTTTTCGGTTACTATGCCCTCATTCATACCGAATCCGTA
Source organism: Novumbra hubbsi (assembly GCA_016801125.1). NCBI lineage: Eukaryota > Metazoa > Chordata > Actinopteri > Esociformes > Umbridae > Novumbra > Novumbra hubbsi. Next base: position 81,712 of record JACXGK010000204.1, on the reverse strand, counting down.
ATGCAATTCTGCTTGCAAAGCATTTATAATGGTTTTGGATGTGTGTGCTCTTGTGAACCATAGCTTTTATATTGTGTGTATTCATATGGTTGTATATAAAAGTGAAATATACAGACAACTATAATATTTCAAGGCTATCTGTGTGTCTGTAAAATATGTCATTTTTTAAGGTTGGCATGAAACTACGTCCCAATAAATTATGGACATTGTTGAAACGTATGATGTCCACTTTTAAAATCATTTGGGCACTTTCAGGTTATTAGAACAAGAAAATTCAGAAACAGTGTAACATTCTTAAATATTAATTTATACTTGTTTACAGAACAATTACGTGAGAAACATGTATTTATCTTTTTATTTAATTATTAAGATCTTCGCTGTAGATGTACTGTGTAAACTGGTTTGGTTACATGTTTACGTTATGTCAGATGTCGCCTGGGTGTGAATAGGAAGTGTCTAATACGAGTGAATCGAAAATATCTCACTCTTGTGAAAAATCCAATAATAGAATTGTTGATTGTGGGATGTATTATAAGGCCAACATCGCCATCTAGTGACTCTGTTTTCTTAAACACCAACATGGTAGTCGAATTTTGTTTGTTGGCAATGAAATGTTCCCATACCATAATACTACGTCTAATCACATACCGATTGCACTACTACCACCTATATTTCTACTACCAATACTACTATTATTATTACGAATACTACCCCTTTTACTACCACTGTACTACTTCTTGAGCAGAAGGCTGTACACTAAATATCAAAAATGTAAAAACGAAATTCTCTACTTCTTCTACTACCTCTTCAGTATATTCTTAATATAAACTTAAAATAAATAGTAAGTTAGGAGAACGTTTAAGATGTTGAAATATTTTTCTGTCCTGTGAGTGAGGAAAGAAATAATGATTATTCTGAACATAATTTAGTATTATTTTTAATAACTTCCGCAGAATTGTTTTAAAATCAATTGAATAATATTTGATTTTGTGCTCGTTGTTTTAGTTTTTACAATTTCCTATATTTTTTTAATAATTTTGGCATCAAACATCATTTCTTTATCCCATGTATGACAACTTGTTATATTAGATGAATATAATATTATTATTGCAGGATTCAATTAGGATATGTATAAGTGTACATACATATATATATATATATATATATATATATATATATATACACATGTGTGTGTATATATATATATATACACGTGTGTGTATATATATATATATATATATATGTATGTGTGTGTGTGTGTGTGTGTGTGTGTGTGTGTGTAAACGTATATGGGTATCCTACACCATCATAAAACATTTATCAAAGTGATAACAAATCCAAAGTCCTAGATATAACACTGAGATGCATGTCATTAGAGTTTAAAAAGTAGCTCACATATCTATACTTTCTTGTATTTTCAAGAATACACGTGTGCTACCTGTTACAACATAAGAGAACAGCTAGAAGCCCTTAACATTGCCATTCCGAAGTGGTTGAAACAGATTATTTATAAGACATACATTTCTTAAATTAATTCCCATTCCTTGATTCTGTTTTGTCTTTTCATATTTTTCTTTTATTAGATTGGACAGTGATGAAACATAGGATACAATTGTAAAGATGTGGACATGTACGTGTGCGATGCAAAGACATACATTTAGACCGCATAATTATACTCTGATTGGCACCAGGGCAGACTACTCAGATACTCAAGATATCTGTGTTTTTCCTTGATATGCGTATGGCTTTCGTTCTAGCGCTGCCTAAATGACATCATATCCGTTAATTCTAGGCTTTGGACTACCATAAAGATTAACTTTGGGAGTGAACGCTCGGAATATAAGAAACTAAACAAAACTAGCAAAGCCCAGAATTAAAAAGCATGATTATAAAGAAAGGTTTAGCACTGGTAGCAATGACTTGCAAAAACCTCTATATTATCTCCGCGCATGCCTTGATATTTTACAAAAAAGTTCTATTATGCAAGTTGATACGTATTATAATTAAAATGATTGCTAAAAGGAACCCTGCGGTCACTGAATTCTGCCAGAGTATATAAACACATACTTGACAGCAACAAGTAAAATAAATGCTTTTTTTTTACGAGGTAGAAAAAGGTCTCCCACGAATCAGCATCGGATGAGATTGGCAACTTATTTGAGTTTCTTTGAGGACTGTTTTTCAAATATACTAAGTGTATGTTATGTTGTATTGCAAATGCAATGTGTTTTTATTGAGAAGCAGCAAAGTAAACTGATATCACATACAAGGAAAAATACCAAAATAATTCATGTTCTTCATAATTCCTAATAGTGATTCAGTTACTGCAAGTAAGAGAGTCGATTTAATATAAAAGTAGGCTTTTGTGTACAAAATTCCTTAGCCCTTGATTTGGGGCACACGAAAACACAAATATGTTTCTGTAGACTACCTGGCTAAATGATATTATGCTGTTTATTCTTTATTATTCTGAATAAACAGCGTAATAGCTTAAAGTCAGGTAGCCTACAGTGGAAAATGGCAGACATATTGTCTACAATCACATCTGAAATCACACATGAATAAATTTCGAGCAAAGAGGTCAAACCGGTTCCACATAGGGGCTTTCTGCAGGTTTTCAGACCTAAACAACCAGGTGAAGCTAGAACCGAGCCAATTAGTGACCCAATTAATTAATCAAGTACAAAGTGAAAGCGAAAACCTGCAGACCATCGGCCCAACGTAGAACCGATTTGACATCTCTGTTTTTATGGTTTTAAAATGTGGTTTTACGATGCCAACGAATAAACTTAATATATTTTATTTTATAGTCTGTAAAGCTACATCATATGTATAGTTACATGTATTTAAGTTAATTCGAACGTTATTTTAATTTAAAAACTAGGTCACCTTAGCTATTGCTCTCTCAGAAAAATATATGGAAACCGCAGTTTACTTTTTGTGTTCTAATTATAACCCTCTTAGTTCTAGTCGAGTTCTTTTTGGTTCTAGTAGAACCTCATTGGTCCGAGGTAAGACGGTTCTACATAGAATACAAAAAAGGTTATCTTATGGGGAAAACTGAAGAAAACGTTTATGAAACAAAATAGTTTATTCGTATCTATAGATTTATAGTTTACACATTATGATAATAATACACATAATAATGAGGTCTTAATACACTTTTTTCGTAACTGTGTAGGACCTAATAGCTGTTTACCTGTCCTAAATTCATATAAAAAATATCCAAAATAGGCCTACTTACTGATATTTAACTTTTTAAAGATTTTGTATTAAATTACACTTCAGACATCTGTCATTTATCTTTCAGACCAATGAAGTAATGCATTAGTGTGCCTCAATTGAGAGCACTGTCTGCGTCACTTTTTGCCTACATGGTTTGACGCAAACACACGCGAACGCGCACGCAACCGAGGAAAGAGAGTTTCAAGCTGTGGCAGGCGGAAAAACAGAGCAGGACAGAAATGAACTGGATTCCCAATTTGGCATAGCTCAGAAGGCTCACTGCAGCATTGTTGGTGTTTTGCTGCCACCTAGAGGCAAGGCCATGTATGACAGTTTCTAAATGATCAATTCCATGGAGCATAATGCTCATTCCAATAAACGTACGTCATCTTGTATTTTGCGTTGGAGAATGCATCTATAATTTAACGGCAGTTGGATTCGATTCACAGAAGCTTCATCCATTGGTATGCTTCTGAATAAAGAATATACAATAAAGGAAACACCCATTTATTGTTGAAGGACATATTTGTATTACACGCTTAGTTCAGGGCTTTACCCCATCAGAACCTCAAGTAAAAGTGTGATTCAAATAATGTGTGTAAACAAAATTTGAGTGTACAAATAATATACATAGTAATATAAAAAACACTAGTCCCAAACACGGCAACACTACGAATGTTATTTAATTAGTTGTCAGTCCTTGCAATAGTTTGTTTTTACATTTCTTCAGCCATATTCTTCGGCTTTTTACGATAACGAAAGTAGGGAAACACGATTAACTGCGAAGTATTTGTTTAATATGAGGTCTATTGTATTAACCAATCTCCGGTGGAGGAGTCGCCTTCTGTATACTTAAACTGCGCCCCTCTTTCTGTCGGGCGTGGAACGGATGAGTAAATGCCGGGGCTAATTCTGTGCTCTTTACTTTGACCTTCACTGTCTGCCAGGTAATGGACACTATGGCGAGGGCGGTAAACTTCTGCTGGCTAGTAGAGATCAACCGACTGGGTTTTCCATTGGCATATAACCGGAACAACGCAATTGCGTTTTGTTATGTGTAATTTGCTTAAAGACCCTAACTGGGACACAGTGGGGTTTTCACTGTGATCTAGCAGAGGGCCTTGACCGAGAGTAGTAGCCGCCCTGATACGTCCGTATTGTATCCGTATTTTCTCTGACCTTACATTTCAGTAGGTCTACTCTGAATTTCAAAGAACAATTTTCTTGTAACAAACATGAAACGAAATTAACAATTGTGTACATATTGTATATGCTTTCATTGATCAAATTCCATTTTAGCTAGCTACACACTTTGTTAGTTCTTTGGACTATAGCCTATATCTTCAGCGGCTTTATACAACATTTTATACGAAGGAATGATCAGATATAGTTGAAATGTAATGCATGAAACTTCAATAAAAAAAATAACAACATAGTTTTAATCGTTTCCATTATTCTTTGAAAAAATAAAAATAATAATGAAACAATTTGGCCATAAAATTCATATAGGTGGGTGAAGTTTGGTTTGCTCAAGATTTCGCCCCTTTCTATAAACCTCGGTTTAGGCGAAACCAAGATAGACCAATGGGGTCCGGTACATACCGGTACCCTATATCATTAGGGTTCCTCCGTCAAGACAAAACCTATTGTTATTTCTTCCAGTATTAGTATTTTCCGAACTTCAAAATAATACCGTAAAATTATTACTTTTATATATATAAAAGTATATATTTATATTTTATATAACACATGTATTTTCATTTGTTTTACGTTTAGTTGCTTATTTACTTTATATTTTTACTATAGATAGAAAAGACGCAGCAGCTTTTGAAGGATGGTGGAATTAGGTCAAAACGTATTTACAATGAACTGTGTTAATGCTCTTGGTCTTATTATTGTAATTGAATACGTCCATTTGCACGAATTAATGCACGAAAAGAACGAAGATAGCTGTCTCACACCAAATCAAACCAATACTATACACATATTATTGAGTGAATGTCTGTACTTTTTAATCATTCATTTTTAATGGAGAAAGATCTTGAGACTACCCAGCACATTGAACAATAACATTAGTATAAATGGTTCACTCATTTGATTGGGCAAACACGTCACCAGGGCAACAGACTCAATGCCGTACCAGAAAAATCAAGGTCAAACGCATGAGAGGATTGCGTCTACTAAACGTACGCCTATAGATATTGCTGTTTCTGTTGTTCTAAGAGATAACATTGAAAAGGTTGTTTGGCTTGTCTACATTATCCAATTGGCCATAAAAGTTTGACACCAACAAGGCTAATCTACGGGGAGAGAATCGCAGCATTCCTTTTACAGTTTTAGATACTATAGGACATCCACTGCAATATTATTTACAAATGCCACAGTATAAGGCGACAATACCAGAAATGTGGCTTTTCCCTTGTGTATTTATTTGCTCGCCTTCTTTGTGCGGCATGGAAAATAACTACATCTCCAACTCAAGGCCCGTTTCTTTCTTTTGGTTGTCCACTCCATCGCCGAGGTCTTTTTACTTGTTTTGTAAAGTTATGTCCTTCGGCCGAGACGCATTTCAGTAGCTGCTGTCGAATGGATCCTAGATACAGTAAGGCTAAAGGTACGTCCGCCCTTTGACCACAAGGAATTGAACAATGTTCCCACTATAGGCAATGTGTTTTTGTTGTGTGGTCCCTTCTCCCTCCTTATGTGGTTGCCATCACCCTCTCGCCAAACGTCAGTCACCTGTGGATAAATCAACAGTTCTTTACAGATACATTTTTATTCGCCCGGCTGGTATGTCCGTGTTTGTTCAAACTTATGACAGTATAGGCCATGGCGTTTTGCTCTTGTTTCATGTTACTATGGTGTTGCAGTAATCGCCCTCATTGGCTCGCTCTTTGCTCTTAGTCACAGACTCGATAACGGCTTAGTACTCAACAGCCAATATTGGGTATCATTCAAGTTCAAACATTTTTATTTGTAAACTGTGCATAAGATAGCCGTGAGATGAATCAAAAACTCCAGGCCTATTTGGATATATGAAATAACCAAATGCTTTGTATGAAAACGCATCGCGGTCTCAATATGACCATGTGTAATGGTTGATGCTGGGCGTATGTTTAGTAAAGGCCTGTATGTAGTTTTTGCAAAATACGCTTAAGTAAGATTAGAATAATGTAAAAAAAGAAGCTATATTAAAACCCAATAACTATATATCATTTTGGACGTTTTACGGCATGCTTAATTCTTTGTTATGGTCTGAGGTTTCAATGGATGTTTTTGTAACGTGAGAAAGTGTTGATCAGTTATGTTATCTAGTTATATTGATAGCATGTCAAATCGGAGTATCGTGTTCAGGTTTACTTTGAACATATACATAATCATTTTAACGTTTGGTTTCACCTTTGAAAACAGAGACTTTAGAAATTTAACGTGGAAGGTCAGATTAAGTAGAATTTCTTATGCCATTTTGTTTTTTACTCTAGGCCAAGCAATAGTCGCTACACAAATGAAAATGTTACGCAGTTATAGTCAACAGCCAATATTCCTTGACCTTTGAACTAAATCCACAGGTAATTAAAAAGAAAAAAATAGACAAATGTTGGGTCACATATTCCCAGTACAGCATTTCATCATCGTCTAAAAATAACTTTGCCATGTGTGGTGACAACCAATTCTCCAATATGAAATACCCATTGAGTTGGCTACGTCTAATTAGTTAGTGTTGGGGTTTTCTCCTAAACTACCTTTAGTTTCATGACTGGCACTATATGTACTATATATCTCTATATAAAGAACGGGTCTAGTGAAGTGAATCATTCACTGTACATAAAGGACGTGATTTTATGTAACAAATGAATGAACTACAACCCATGGATTGTTGAGAATTACACTTTTCAATGTAAACTTACCTATATCGCTCAAATGAAAACTACACCAAAATGCTGCCATTTGAAAGCGCTGGAAGCAGTCCATGAAGGTTACGTTTATTTTTAGACCTCACACATGCAGACATCGATCTGTCTTGTAACCTTAACCCGCCTTCTCTTTTTCCTAACCCACAGTGTTGCTGCCAGAAGCTGAAAATGAATTTGTAATCAGGGAAACTTCATCCGGGGCATACTGTGCCTTTAAATGGCGTCCGTGGTCCGGACTGGGGCCTACTAGGGCAGTGACACTCTTTCTCCCCTCCGAACTTGAAGTCTACTGCCCAGACAAAGCGTGGGGGGCTTTTACGCAGAGAGTGCGCCTTGATTTTTGGCCACCGAAGAAAACCCACACGAAATAAATAGAGATGTCGCTGGGTCAACATTAATCCAGTTTGTTATGAATCGTCTTCCTCGAACCTAAAGACAGTTTACGAGAAATCTTGAAATTGAAACGTCCCGCTTGCTTGTTTCTAAATTCAGCTAATGATTTTAAAAAAGGTGTTTCTTAATGGTTCTTATAGACACATTGTTTATGTGTAAAATATTGTTTGCAGTTTCTGCTTTTTTGACAAGAGCATAGCTAGAATAGTGACCTACCTGTCTGTGTGTAGGTATAGAATGTCTAGGATTTCTATGTCGTTCCCGAGTCGGTGTAGGTGGCGACTTCCTATCACGCTTGGTCGGTTTGATGGTGTCTGGCGAGAAGGAAAAAAGACGCAGTAGACTAGTCTACTATGCGAGCTGCTTTTGGTTTTCCCGGGGACCCTGTGATCAATTACGGCTTAAAAGATCCCATACAAGTCGCAGTTTGTCTGGATTGACGAAGAGGCGCTCCGCCTCTTGGTGTGGTCGCAAAAATAGTGGGTTTGTTTGTGTCCCCGCGATTATTTAAATAGGACTATCTGCGTGACGACGCACGAACGGATGCCCCTGGATATTCTAATAGTTTAGCTCATACACATTGTAGGATTTATCTCGTACGTATTGTTTCTTTGTATGTTATGTTTTCAAAGTTGTACTGGGCGACAGTACACATGGGTCATGTTGGCGATCCATGAAGCTCTTTGAAAGGGGGTAGTAGGACGGATGGATTTAGGCAAAGCGCGGCCGGACCTTGTGGGAGTCCCCACGGTCCTAATCCGTCCTCGGTTCGGTCGTTCACAGAACATTAGTCAGGTTCCACGGGCTGACAACACACACAACACACCCGCTGTGGTCTGTTACATGGCTGTGCTTTCAAAAATAAACGTATTCAAGGAGGCCTTATTTCCATTATAGCCAAGATAATAGTATAATAGGCGTATTATGAGTGTAACGACAATTTCTAGTAAAATGTAGTCCGCCGGAAATGTATGCCAATTATGCATAATCATTGTTCATTTACCTACAACAATTAAATTGTACAAAGAAAGGTTTATCGGTGGTTTAAAACCCATTGCTATACTTAATATAAAGGTACAGCATTATGCGTTATTTAAGACGTAGCTGTGTCCATTTTCTTATTAAAACATTAACCTTTTTTAAACCATGTTTTGCCTTTGGTTAGATTGTCTACACCACATGTGCTAATAAGGAAGTAGGTATTTAGCCAACATAATCTTTAGACTGAAAAACCATTTTGAAATATATATTGCCACCTATGAAACCCATAAACGTTGTTTTGACGTGCCATTAAATGAGGATATCTGGTGGAATCAAACTTTTGATTTTACATCAATATTTTCTGTCATCAAAATGCTTCAAACTCGTACTATTGGGTTGACGCTTAAACCAATATGTCTATGCTGTATGGCATATTCTCTGGACTGCTTACTGTAAAACAGAATATTATTTCAAAATGTATTTACAATTATATTTCCATTTTGCATCAGGAAATATCTCTGCGGAAAATGGGACTTATGTGTTTGCTTGGGAATCTATGCATTCTCACTTGAGTGCTATATTAGTAACTGCCTAGCTGTCATTCATACGTTAATTTATTGAAGTTTAAATCAGACTAATTACGTAGAAGAGGTATCTAATTGTGAAACCATACTAGCAGCAAATTATACAATTTGTATATGATCTAAATGTCAATTTCCAATTACTGTTGGTGTAGTTCTGCGTGTTCAGCCTCTTACCCACGATCAACGTTTCTGACAATATTTTTACGTACTTCCTGCGCTCCAGTACGAAGTATATTAAGTATTGATCCTGTGGCTCCTCGTTTATTCTTGTCATAAACAAAACTCTGCAATGTTGACACAATGCGCAGTCTCTATTTACTTGGCAGAGGTTATTTGATCGATTAAGTATTCTAACAGTTGGGCGTTGACTTGAGTTAGGTACGTTAGTGTTGTCTGGATGTTTCGTTGCCTAAGATATCTGCTCAGTTGCTTACACCTGGCTGGAGATATGAAGGTCAAAAATCAATTTCGGTTTGCGGGACACTGATTAAGCCTCGCCCTGGAAAAAAAAATCGAACTCAATGGAGTATCTCTACTGAGCTGGATCATTTAGTCCAGAACTTGACTTAGTCAGTACACAAAACCGGGCCCAAGGGTTACTTGAACATGACCCTGATGGACAAATGTTGCCTTGAAGCCAAACGGTCTTAATAAAATATAATGTTCACTGGCAAACGTCCAACACAGCATAGAATAATATGCTTTCGTACCTTTTGCAACTATTAAAAAGCATATTGACTAGTCTGTTTTATATAGTTTGAATGCTGGTCTTTTGGTCAGGTCTGGAGTATACAGAAAAGGCATATGTTTTGGCGCAAATCTGACGCATGATGTTCCCAGAACATAATCAACCCTAAGAAAATTATAACGGTTACTCTAGCAGGGTTTAAACGAGTAGGCAATGTCTACCCCTCAGATTAAATGTCTACCCCTCAGATTAAATGTCAAAATGCGCATAGCATCTATGAAATTGATATTGAGTCAGATTAATCCTGATAGCAATATGTCATTTTCTTACATTTTAACAACCAACGCAATTATAGTTTTTTTCTGACTTGCTGCATGTAACGGAATTCATTTTCATACCGACATGGCGATAAACCACCAATGTCAAGCTTCAAGACAACTAGCAGTATGTCTCTCACTCACACATTCATTCATTGAATAACTCCTCATGTTCGCGCACGCACACCAGCATATACATGCACATACTCTCTGTCTCATAACACACAAATATACACACATGCACACACACGGGAAATCTGTCAATTTCTGCCGCTGGTCACGTGACCAGCGCCTCCATGGAATGGATGGAGATGGCTCTCCACGTCAGCCTACGTCTAAAAAATTCTGCCTAGCGGACCTGCTTCAAAGAAGCACGAGCCACGGCGCTCCAGAGCCATGTTAAGGGCGGCTATAGAAGCAAGACACGAATAGAGTGGGTGAGTGAAGGAATGATGGATTTTGACGAGCGGGTCCCCGTCGGTTCGAACATGTATTTGCCCAGTTGCACCTACTACGTCTCGGCGGGGGGAGACTTTTCTGGTCTACCCTCGTTTTTGTCCCAGACACCGTCTACTCGCCCTATGACTTACTCGTACTCCTCTAACCTGCCGCAAGTCCAGCCCGTGAGAGAGTTGACGTTCAGGGACTATGCAATTGACGCGTCCAGTAAATGGTCACACCGAGGGAACCTGCCCCAGTGCTACCCAACCACGGAGGATATGGTGCATCGGGATTGTCTGTCCTCGCAGCCCACCATGGGGGAAATGTTTGCCAAGAACAACCCTGCCGCCGCTGCCGCATACCATCACCACTCCAGCGCGGGTTCTGCTGCGTCCAATTTATACGGAAACGTTAGCAGAAATGGGGTTCTGCCGCAAGCGTTTGACCAGTTTTTCGAGACAGCTTACGGTAACGCCTTGGAAATTCCGTCGCCTAACGACTACTCAGGGGAAAAAACGACCACCAAGCAGACAAACTCTGTGGCAGAGCACACGTCGCCGTGCGGGGACATAGAGTCTAAGGAGCCGCGCGAGGAGACCAGCAGTCCAGAGTCCTCTTCCGGCAACAATGAGGAAAAATCGAGCAGCAGTACGTATTAAGTCAGCACCCTGGTTATGAAAGAAAGTTTGCAATCTAGCGCGCTGCTGTTAACATTTTTATATGCTGTTTTATAAGCGCATAAGGTTTATAGAGGGCCTGTAGATTTCCCCAACAAAACTTTGTTATAAACTCCAGGATCACGTGCTTGAAATTGAAATTGGCCGTGAAAAACAAAACTACATATTTTTCTTAACACTCACAATTTTTTAACCATGTACTGAACCCAGTTATGAATCTAAAATGTAACATATACCTAATATTCTATAGTCATACATGTATATATTGAATCATAAATGTAGCCTCGTTTCACGGTTTCTTAGCGTTAAAAGAGCATTTGCGTGTAATGAGGTTAGTGCCTCTAGTTTAGGACTTAGCACGTTCGAGCTGGAGCGCTGAAGCAATCAAGCTGTTTTACACTGGTATTGTTCCCGTCACCTTCATGAACTGAGAAATCATGAAGCTGATACACTATAATCGTTGAATGTGTTATTAGGCTTTTGTTGATACTATTCTATACTATTAATTGCATTTTGTGTAAAAAACGATATAACATACATACCCTAAATATATTTAATAGTTTTTTTTGTGATTATTTACATTTCAGCAACATAAGTGATATAAATGAAAGAAAGCAAATACATTTGTTGGTGAATTTGTTTAAAATGATTTAAAAAGCATATTTATCTAAGGACCAACATTTTTACTCACATGCTAGAACGTAGTAATTGATACTTTTAGCACTTTCTGTTTCTCTGTGACTGACATTCTCATATCTCTTTCAGATGGACAGAGGACTCGTAAAAAAAGATGTCCTTATACAAAATATCAAATTCGAGAACTCGAGAGGGAGTTCTTTTTCAGTGTGTATATCAACAAAGAGAAAAGGTTGCAGCTCTCTCGTATGCTGAACCTCACCGACCGCCAAGTAAAAATATGGTTTCAGAATCGACGAATGAAGGAAAAGAAATTGAACAGAGACAGATTACAGTATTACACCACGAACCCGCTGCTTTAGGAGTGACTTTTCATTTGCTGTTAACAGACTTATTGACTCTGTGTCATGTATTCCCTCGGACGTTTTCCAGCAGCTACAACACGACAACAACAATCGTTGCAGCTACAAAACTATGATCAATTGTTCATTTTAAGCTCAAGGACATGCAACAGAATATCTCTTGATTTTAAATAGTTGGAGAATGAGCATGACTTAACTGACACTCTGACAGCATCTTGGCCATCAGAATTTGTTTGAAAGATGTATGGTATTTCTGCGGATGTTGTCCTCCTCTAGACTTTGTTCTCTTGTGTGTCCTAAAATTGTTGTCACAAAATCGCCTTTCATTTTCTTGTCACAGCGAAGTCAGCCTTTTCAGCCTAACAATGAACCGGGTGCAGTTTGTGATCATGAAGCCTCTTGTACATTTTATATTTGTTTTTTGTAATCGCACGAGCGAAAAGTTGTTATATATAGGTTTCGTGTTGCCAGAAATATGTGATGTTGTGCTTTTAATAAATGAGGCCAGAACCTTGGTGTGACCAACTAATGTTTATAAGGTTATTTATTTAGTAGCCACAGATTTTCTATCATACCTATCACAGCAAAATTATCGGGATTTCTAGTTTTTACTCCAAGCAGAGCCTTTGCAATTACTGCCTTGGTAACCGTTTCAAAAGCTGTTAATTTTTTGTTTTCTTGAATTCTGCACTCTTGAATGGGATTTTAACGCACCGATGAACAACAAATTAGAGAAATATTAACCCATGAGCAGACTAAACCGGAAATAAGACCTGTTCAACCTCATTGTAGACTGTAGTGGAATTGTTGCTATGCCATACGCCTGAAGTTAATACAGGTAATGTGTTGATCAAGGCCGCATTTTTGATACACAGATTCAGCAAATCATCCAGGTTTTAGTAAAATAGGACAAATATGATTACTTTTTTCACTGGTTTCACTTGTTTTTTATTTCTTTAAGATGAATGTGAAATGCGTTTCGAAATTTAGGAATAATTTCAAGGACATAATCTTGTATCAAATGCTTGGTATGCCCCACATATTCAGTATTATCCTATATTTCGAAATTAAAAGTGAAATTGAAAGAATGCTGTTGTGTCTCGTTATTCGACTCCAACCCATTTTGTATGTTTTACACGATTTTAGGCAGGAAGATAAAATACATGACAAAAACATTAATAAAGTTTCAACTAATAGTAATTCCAGTTTTAGACTCGTTTTCTTTTATTCCGTAAAAGCATTATTCATGAGATTGATTTCAAGAAAAATGTCATCAAGCTAAGACGAACTAGTTACTTATTTTAACGTTGATACGCACCTACAAGTTCTGCTAATTTATTTTCCTGTGTGACTATGTATATTCTCATGTGACCTTTGCTCACTGATAAAAGCTGTGATGCACACGGAACCACAACATGTCTTTTAAAGTGACACAGGCTACCATATTCATTCATTGACTTTGAACTTTAAATATTTTTGTCTAAAATTCCCTTAACACTGGCAAATAACAGCCAACTTGTTAATGTCATTTTCATTCACTTGTGATCGGTCTCATACGGATTAAATCCCCCGGTCCTTCCAAAATATAAGCCTACTCCTAAGCGAGTAGTAATATTTGCTGTTATTACCACTTTGTTTATGAGCGCCAGTCGCAGCCCAATGGCGTTCATATATGACAGTCAAATGGGCCATAAACGCGTGTAGAGAGAGGCTGAAGTTTATGGTTGCTTCTCTCCGCCATAGTCCGGCCTTGCCTTGCCTGCCGCATCCTTTACGGCGCGCTAGAATTCCGACCCTAATTACTGGACATCCTCCCGGTTGCTGCAGCAACGCCGCAATAAAACCTGTCTGAGAGTCTGGAGCATTTGTACAATTGGAGTGCAGTGCAATAAACCGTCTGAGAACCAAGGTTATTAACTCTGTTACCAAAGAGACGATAGCGACGACAGGGGAGAGGACGGATTGGAAAAGCCTCTACACATCGGCAGCTCGGACTTCATTTGCGAGTGCATTTCCCCGATGGCGGTTTGTCGCCTTGAGTTGGAGTGGTAACCACGCATTGGCTCAATCCGAGAGGCCTCTTGTCACCACCAGGCGGTGCTATTGAGATCAATGTCAATGCCGTGGATCTTATTGTCTGCAGAAAACCATCAAAAGAAACCTTGAAGAATTTCGAGGCAAACTTGAAGAGCAGGTAAATTCTCCAACAAAGTGTTAACATGATATGTGAAAGAACGTTGTGTTTATTTCCATAAACGTCATATTGGAGGAATCCCGCTGTATTTAACAATCTTTAGCGGTTTTAACCTTTAGGTTGGACATTTCAATTTGGTGGTGGTCAGAGCAGTATGACTGACAGTATAAATAAAATGGGCCTAATTTAAACGGGAAGTAGCCAAGAATAGTAACACATCTATAAGATTCTGCTTTATTTTATGTTCGGTTTATGTACTTATAGGTATGACAAAGTCACAAAATATATCGTAAATGACTCCCTAAAATTTCCAGTAGCATACAGACCTATTTCTTTTTTAACATTTTTACTGACGCTGCAATATTTTTATAATCATAGCTAGAGCGCAGTTAATATCTTACCTAAAGCTAAACAACTACATAATCCTATATTCAGACAGTGGGTGTTTTACATTCATATTTTTGACATATATACATATATATATGTATAGAAATATACGTATATATGTATAGAATATATGTATAGAAACATACATATAAATTAATATATATATATATATATATATGTATAGAAATATACACATAATTAATATATGTATAGAAATATACATATAAATTCACTACTGATTCAATTCGATCTGAAGCTAATGTGGGCACTCCTAAATCAAAACAAACGCTCACTCATAGCTTTGATTATTTTTGGAATCAATCGTAACTGCGTTTGGTGTCCTTCCAGAACGCATTACTTTCTTTGGACCGTGCCAAAAGTATAAATGATGCTATTGAAAAAGTGTCCCTTTACTTCCTCTTATGGAAAGCTGAAAAGGGGGAGATATTTGGTATCAGTTTATTGCGCGAGAGGGGTTCTCCATCGCCTTTACATGCGCGTGGACTCAACTTTCCTTGTCCTTTGTCTCTCGTGAAAAATAAATGCTTCCGCTGGATGTAATAAAACCCCGCGTTATTGTTCATAACTGCACACGCGACGAACATGATCCGTCCGAAACGGCCTTCCCGGCCATCATTATATGAGGTTGATCAAAGACACTGGTCAGAGTAAACTGTTTGGGGGGAATTATAGCTGGACAGCTGTGAAAACGAAGATTTAATAGCGTCAATTAATAACTGTAACACGGAGATATAACCGATAGGTCCAGGAGATATAACTGTTAGGTCCACAAGTCAATACAGGAGTGTGTTTGTGTGTGTGTGTGTGTGTTTGTGGGGGGAGGGGTGCTACGATGACCACAACTCTGGCGAAGCTGCATGCGCACAGCATTAATTAACGTCAACATTGAGCGTTGAATTTCCTATGGCTGATATTTATTAAGATAACAGCATTGTTGTGGTGTCCTTGCTGGTTGGTCTCGTATTTCCGTTGACACTCAATGGAATGCAATGTTCACGATTCAGAACAAGCAAACCGTCGCCGTGCGGCCTTGTTTCCGGTACAGTCAATCCGGAATATGCCAAATAAAAATGATCTCTTTACACTTCTAACGTAAAAAACATTACTAGTTTTACTTACATATATTTCTCTGACACTAAATGTGATTTTAACAACGGATTTATTATTATTTTGTTTTACTATTGAACTATCATAATAGGCCCTACAACACGAACAGCTAACTAAAAGATGTTTAGAAACTGGCATATTATGGACGTGCTGTTATAGGGTATTCATTTATAAACGTTGCCATGAGAAGTACACCACAGGGTGAAAACAAATAGAGCTGGAGGGCCAAAGCCACCTGGCCCTGGTTTATTGGTCCAAGCGGACCGAGATTAACTTCAACCGGGGTGGAGAGAGAAAAACGGCACATGGCCATGGATGTAACAAAATGGAGGGAGAGTTGTTGCCCAACAATACCTTCAAAAGGACCAAAAGAGCAAGTACGATATGTATAAATTAAAGCACCAAAACATAAGTGTGTCCTTTTCTGTAGAAATAATACTTGTGAGCATGAAAAATAACTAGTTATTGATTAATTCAGGACATGAAACACACACACATATATATATATATATATATATATACAAATATACATATATATTTATATTTATAATACCTTTGTAACGCGCTATAGCACAATGGCAACCGTCATTCACAATCACTGGGCTTTACAGAGTCCTGCGTTGATGCCAAAGGTCCAATCATTTTAAATTAATCTCGCAAAGTGAATTACTGCTGATTTTTTTAATCCAACATGCAGTCTATATTCAAAACCTAATTCTTAAACCTTATTTCGATATCAAGATGATTTGGAACGAATCCTTTTAATACTCAGATTCAATTGATCGTCGTTTCTTTGATGGATTTTATTTCTTTACAATTAAATTAATTAGACCAATTATCTATTTGATTAAAACCCTGTTTTTTATATAGCTGTAGGGACCAAATAACCTTTATGATCACTTACGTTCATTGTAATTTATACTTTGCGCAATGTTGGTATAGGCTATAGACGAATTAAGACGTTTTTATGTTTAATTTGATTTGACCAAACATGGTATTACCTTACCATGTGATAAACCCAAAACAGACTGATTTTAAAATATATTTATCACGTGCAAATGCGGCAGTATTTTGTGTTGCATTGATTACACTGCATCTGAGGGGCTGTTAAACATTGTAAACCTCTCGTTTTAGTACAGGAAGTACCAACATCCTTATCTAAAGGTTGTAGGGTGTAGTAATTGAAGGCTCTACACTTCAGCAATGTTACCCAGAATGGTCACCAATCCACAGTTTAAACCTAGGATTAAAATGGTTTGTAATGAATGTTTTAATTAATGATGATAACTATGATCTAAATAAGCCATAGCTTGGTGAGTTGTATACGTTTGCGTCTTTGTTATTGATTGGAAACGAAAATGTTTTTTATTCTGTGTTTTTACTGTGAGATGTAGGCGTACGTAATGTATCAACTATAGAGTCTCATCGAGACATGGGGCTCATAACATATACAGATTTTATTTTACACCCAGAAAACAATGCTTCAAACCAAAATGATCATCGAAAGGAATGCTGCAGAACAGTCCTGCTTCGCCTTCGTGGGTGCGCATAAATGCTTTTTTTATTTTCGAATGTTTGCATTCTGTACATAGAGCCTCGCCCATATGTACAGCGTTATGGTGGTGCATTAAAGCGAGGAACTCACTGATTGCTGTGCTGTCTCCTTTCTCTGCCTCAGACCCATGATGGATTTGGCCCCGGCTGCTACGTAGGGAGGGAGGCACCCTTCGTATCTTAGCGTTCCTATTGGCTCAGAGTCAGCATGGTGGAGAGGGGCTAACTCTAATATGTCCAGCATGTTTTGCACAAGAAATGTCAGCCAGAAAGGGCTATCTTCTTCCCTCGCCAAAATATACTACAATAATGTCATGCTCGGATAGCCCCGCAGGAAACCCATTTTTAGTGGATTCTCTGATCAGTGGTCGGACCGATGGTGGAGGGGGGCACTACTACCCGGGTAGCAGCGTGTGTTTGCCCCATAATGCTTCCCCAGAGCTGCCTTACGGACTACAGAACTGTGGATACTTCCAAGGTAGGCCTTTAGTCAAGCGGGGCGAAGCGAGTCCCCAAAACATGATGTCTGCCGCGTCAAGCGCTTATATGTCAGGCATGGAGATGTGGATGGACGCGCAGAGGTCGTGCCGAATGGACCAGCAACACACGATGGGTCCCCAGGTCGCGCCCTGCTCATTCCCGCAGAACATAAAGGAGGAGAGCGCGTACTGTTTATACGAGGCGCAAAAGTGTCCCAAAGCCTCGACCGCGGAGGAATTGACATACTCGAGGCTAACCGCAACAGGCTCCGGTTCAGGCTCGTGCACAATCGCCGACCGTGGTGGCGGTGGGAGTGCTGTAGCCGTGCCTGGCTACTTCCGCTTGTCTCAGACACACGCTCACTCTCAAAAAGTTTACCACGGTGCACAATCGAACCCCTCTCATTCTCACTTTGGCCTGCACGCTCCTGCACCGACTCGCTTCCACACCCCGACGCCCCTGCTGTCCTCCGCCTTAGCCTGCTCAGCCACGGCAGCACACGAGAAGAGAAACACAGAAGAGGCTCTGTCCTCCGACAACGCACCACTGCAGACCCAAGTCCCAACTGGGGACGAGGAGGTGCGAGGGTCAACCGATGCGGAACCTTCGTCTCCCGAGGAAGCTGGGGACGATCTCGACAAAGAAAAAACGGCTAAAGGTAAGATCATTAAAAGGTGTGGTTCCTCACTCTGTCACGGTTGGTTTTACTGCATGTTGTATAGACCAAACGAAACAGGTATAGCGAAGAGAAACAATACCCATAACACCTGCCGAGAAACTCGTTTTTGCATTCTGAGGTAGGCTAATTTAGGTATTTGTTTTTATTGAAGGATGTTTAAACACCCATGGCTTATCTGCCGTCTTCTTACAACCCAAAATGGCTAAATGTGTTGTCATTAGCAGTAGCAGATACGCCATGCTTTTAGTTGAATGCATTTCCGAGTATATACGTTAAAATTCAGCGGCTGTGAATGATTTACATACATGAATAGCAATAAATTCATTTTGATATCTGCGGGAATAAGAAACGTGTGTACTGTTGAAATAATTATGAATGCATTCATTGTATTTGTTTAGTTACATTTTCTATGTCATTTTAAATTGTAAGCCCGATATTTTTCTTGCATACGTATAGGCCTCCGATTCTATTTTTCTCATTCCATAATCACGTAAGCTTGTTTTTCTAGTTGGTAAAAAATTATTATTTGTTTAGTAGGTTTAGGTTTAAGAAACATTTGATAATTTGTTTAATTTAGGTAATGTGCAGTTACCCCCCCCCCCCACCTCCAACACACACACACACACACACATCTACTTTGATACATAGCTGTCAGTCTAACAGCATGTATCTACTATTTCCTTTAGGAGAGACAAAAAGCGAAAGCTCTGCCAACTGGCTAACAGCAAAAAGCGGCAGGAAGAAACGTTGTCCATACACCAAGCACCAGACATTGGAGCTCGAGAAGGAGTTCCTCTTCAACATGTACCTGACTCGCGAGCGTCGCCTAGAGATCAGTAGGAGCGTGCACCTGACGGACAGGCAGGTCAAAATATGGTTCCAGAATCGCAGAATGAAACTGAAGAAAATGACCCGAGAAAACAGGATTCGGGAGCTCACTTCAAACTTCGGATTTTCGTGATAGCAATGAATGTTTTATTAATAGGCTTGGCATTTCACGAACTAAAATAGTGATGCAATTTGAAAAAGTTACATATTTAATGGAACTACAGACAACCTTAGTATTAGCATCGTCACATATAAGCTATTTTTAAAAGTGAATGTAATGGGTTAAATACTTTTTGGAACAGGTCTCTAGAGAAAAAAACGTTGTCATTTTAGAATCGATCCCTAGCAATACCTTTCAAAACTCAAGATCCAAATAATAATAACAATTGAGTATACAAATGTATTACATATATTTCTAGATCCATATTATAATTTGAGGAGTTTATATTAATTTTAGATTGCATGAAACAACATAATTCAGATCCAAATGTGGCTGCATTATCAGTGGGGATCACGTCAATGATATACTGACATAAAGCCTTTTAATCAACAATAAAGGAATAAGTCGCGGTATAAAAAAAACCATGAATCCGTTAAAATGTAGCTATGAGGATATAATGATGAGCCAAATCTGTATTGTAAGTGTACATAGAGCCAAATCTTCTATTCAGGTTGAGGATAATATTGTTGTATAGACTCAAAATGAGTGAAATGTAGTCTACATTGTAAAGGTGTTTTTATTGTATAAATCATGATGTACATATGAATTTGTGATTGTGTAATAAATTATCATTTCTCATATAGGCCTACCTGAGTAGAATGCTTTTTGATGTGTTTATAACCCTATATTTATTTATGTTTCTTTGTCTTCACCATAGTAGTCATTTTGGACAGGTTATTGACCCTCGTTGAGTTTCTAGGTGCTCTTTGTGTTGTGCATTAGTCTTTTGTCTGTCCTTTCTGAAACGCTCGGAAACGATTTAGATATTACACCAGGCATATAACGTATAGGCCGTATAAGCATATAACGCTGCAAGCCTATACCCGGCTTTTGTAGAGTTTTATGACTTGCTCGTATATGACGATTCTCTCTCTCTCTCTCCAAAGACTGGCTTCAGTCGACAGAGAGTCGTTAAGCCGGAGAGAAGGCTAGAGACACTAGTAGAATTTACACAGCATTTAGACATTTGTGGACTAAGGCATCTCCTTTTGGAATAACTTCGAAGAAGGGGTGAGTCAATTAGTTGCTTTGTTTTGTGTTCTCGAGACTAATAACAGGTTCAAATTTGAATGATTTGATACTGAACATGAACAAATATTGTACTTTCATGCAGGTTGGTTATAAACGGCATTGGTGTTTGAAATCGATATGAAACCATAAGAAGACCTGACTATACGCATTGATTTGCTGTGCGTCTTGAGGCCTGGACTGGACTGTGGAGTGGTTTAGGTAGTTTCATGTTGTTGGGATCCATTTTATACCTCTACAACAAGAAACTGTCTGAACTGCCTCGGTTTCATACGTCGAAACGTCCGTCACCGTTATGTGAAACCTCATTGGTAGGGTTAATCCTATATATATTGCCAGAAATATGAATAGAACATGCATAATTGTTTATTACCTTTGCTTGTTGAAAACAGCCTGGTTGTGTATTTCTCATAACTAATTGTCAGTATTATTTATACACGTTTTGTTATTTTTAGTCGTTAAATTAAGAATGCGTCATATATTTATGATGTTAAACCTTCAACTATAGGCGAATTGGATCTGAAATTAGCTTACGCTAAGCATGCTTTCTGTCAGTCGTGACAAGACAACGCCAGACAAGGCCTCGGTTACGACCACTGCATTGGAGTGGAAGTGGAAGTTGAGGGTGCAACAGCGACCTCAGCCGCGCGCCGGTGGGTAATAGAACCGGATGCTTCCGCTGCGAAATACAGCTCAAACAAAAGAGGGGAAAAGCTTTATGGCGATATTTAGATCTTCAAGACAAGCTGTTATCTGGGGGGGAAAATACGTGAATAGCCCCTGCGGTAAACTGGGTCCGTGTTAGTTTACAGCCTTAAAGTGCAATTGCATTCCCTTCTCATTTTTTCTTTTTAAGGAGCTTGTCTGTGCTTGTGTTTTAGTCTGCATAGACCTTCCTTATCGACTTGTCCATTTATATATTTTCTGCCGTGGTCCCAAACGCGTTTCCGTCTGCCTAGGCTGTTCTCTATATTGTGTATGTTTTACATAAACGGTTCCTATCTGCCAAGTTTGTTATTGTCAGTGTGATTTTTCTTCATTCACTGAAGGGATTTGCTGGGATGGAATTTTGAACAGTAATGATTTGCTCGTGGGCATGTAGGGTGTTGGCCTAGTTTTCAGTTTTATTTGATGGTAATGAATGGAATGAATGTGTTGTTTTCTAAAGCCATGACCAAGGTTCAACAGAATTTGAAGTATTACAGTCAGTAACTCAGCTATTTTTCTCGCGTGATAACTGACCAGATAATATCTTATTTCGTGTACATTGCGACCCGGGATGCGGGTTCAGTAATCTTATTCTCGGCTATTGCAAAATGATGTATTAGTTTGTATGATATTCCTTGTCCATGGGAAAAATACATTTAAAATGTGAAAACTATTCCCTGGGTTGTTGTTTTAAGTAATGCAAATGTGTTTTATTTCTGCTTTCAGAATGTGTTTCAAAATTATCTGTTTGTTTCAATAAGTAAATAAATAACTCAGTAAGTAAACGACGAAATCCATCAGTTGTTATTGCAAGTTTTCCGTAAGAAGTACCTTACCTAAAGAAGGGAACCTCCAAACGATGTACCCATTTATACTTTTATTTCATCTTTAGCAAAAATGTTTTTGCATTTTTAATAGGGCTACTGGTTATTAACATAGTGGCATCTTAGAAATTATTATTTGTAGGTAATTACGAGTAATTAATAAGTGCGAAAGTATATGAAACTGTTAGTTATAATGTGACAATATTTGTGATAGAAAGATTCCAGTTAAACCTACATGTTAATAAGGACTAGGACAACGTAAACACTGTTCTACGACGCTTATTTTAATAAAGTAGGCTTTTAAAAATGCTTTTAGAAATACCTTACGCTATTAACTAATATATTTTCATGAAATAAAATGTTGTTCAATTCCGCATTTCTGTTATTTAATAATCGTATTCTGGAAGCACATTGTTTTCTATAAAGGTTGTACTAATGTAATAGTAGCCTATACAGTATAATTTGGTTATTATTGTATAAAGTAATATAAAATAGTAATTAGATATTCTATGAATATATACATTTCTTATATATATATATATATATTTATATATATTAATATGTGTGAAAACATAATATGCTTTTTCAAGATTTGTTGATTTTACTGACTAAGATTATTTCGCACCCAATTACCGATATATTAAAATATAACTTAACAACATATGAAAATAGCTAGATCATATTCTTAGCAGACTTTGTTATTTTGGGCTTTAATCACATACTATTCTATATTGTTATTGAATAATACCAAACTAATGTGATCTAAGGCTACAATGAATAACATGATATGGGCCTAAAAGAACATTATACGTTTATGTTGAATAAGGTGCTTTTTGCTTTTGGAATGTTCAAGGTTCGGACACAACTGTTTCGTAGAGGTAACTGACAATGAAATTATGAAAAGTTTGAACGTTTTTTGACAGAAGATGAAAGAGATTACATACTAGGAAGGAACGCTACCTACAGCATTTGGTTGTTGTTGAAGAGGAATATATGAATAATTTACTTTCCTTGGCGCCCTTGAAAGAATGCAGCTTATGATATTTGTTTCGTTTATACGTCCCCTATCAAAAGTAATTGTGTTTAAATTCAGCCCCTGTAGGTTCTGTTTTAAATATTATTTGTGGTGCGTATGACCCTTTAGCATAAATGTACATATAAAATGTACTCATAAAATTCGTGTTTTACCTTATTTTGGCGGATTTATAAGATATACTACTACGCACATAATTGTGATATCATTTTTTTAACTATTATTTCTTACAACCATACATTTCAATCACCAGTAAAAGTATAAAATTATAATAATTTGGTTTTAAAACTAGCAGTTGTTAGACGAAGACCTGCGAGCACATAATAGCTAAAGCGATTGATTTATCCTTTATTGTTCAGCCTTTCTGATCACGTGCGCGAGTCACCCAATCGAATGGCAGCCCTGCATCCTAAGTATTAGTCGAGTGTAGTTCTTTGTGGTGCCAAGTTGCTACTTGATTTCTTGAGATAATTTTGGGAGAGTGGGTTTTAGTGCATGTGTATGTGTGTGGTGTGTGTGTGGCGCGATTGTTTTTGTATGTATCTGTATATGTGTGCGTACACGTGAAAGTCTATGTTGCCATGTCTACATCTGGAACGTTGACTAGTTACTACGTCGACTCTCTCATCTTGCCCGAGAGTGAGGAACTCTCCGCTCCCAGATATTCGTCTGGTCCGGGGGGGCTACATCACGCGAGGCAGCCCACCTCGCTCAATGAACACACCGATCTTGGGCCCTGTACCTTCCCGACAAAAGCCCCCGTGTTTAGTCCGTCCTGGGGCCATGTACCGACCCAGTTTCCTAGCGCAGTATCGTCGGTGTACCACCACCCGTATGGGCATCACCAAAGCTCGGGTCCATGTGACGTGGAGGGTCGCTATATGCAGTCGTGGCTGCTGGAGCCCATGTCCGGGTCCTTGCCTTTGACCGGATTACCTACGAGTCATCACTACGGGATCAAACCGGAGAGCCTGGGTGCGCGAGGAGACAATGCGCTGCCCGAAACCCACACTGCCCTTCTCCTGTCGGATTTCTCCAATGGGACGGTGACAACGGCGTTACCGGTTGACAAAGACTCACCACCCGGCCAAACCGGGGACATGAAAGGAGAAATAAAGGAAAAGAGATGCCTCGATCCAAGTGAGTGCTGTCTACGTTATATTCTATAAAACTGCCGGTACTTATGTAGAGGAAACGAAGGAGAGCATTTTGGAAACGATGCATTCTGAGCGCCTAACGGTATATTGTTATAGGCTATGTAACTCTCATTCGTTTACATGTTTTGATGCTATAGGTTTTAAATTATAAACAGGCGTGAGAGAGCCAGGTATGGGACTACCCTGGGTTTTTGGAACGCATTTATATTTGTAATATACATAATTAACATAAAGAGCTTTTGGTATCCGCCTCGACCCTCGAGCCATGGGTCAGATGCTTTAATCTGGGCTATGCACAGGGCTTACACCAGTCTCGTCTCGCACTCCCTCTCTCCAGATAACCCGGTATCCAACTGGCTCCACGCCAGTGCCACGAGAAAAAAGCGCTGTCCATACAGCAAGCACCAGATCCTCGAGTTGGAGAAAGAGTTCCTCTTTAACACATACCTCACGCGGGACCGTAGGTACGAGGTGGCGAGGCAGCTCAACCTTACCGAGAGACAGGTCAAAATCTGGTTTCAGAACCGCAGAATGAAGATGAAGAAATTTAATAAAGATGGTGGACCAAAGGATAATTCATAGGTATGGTTGATATCCGAAACAAGAGGGGCATAGGCCGTGAAAAGGCTTTTTTTCCTGAAGGACTTTATTTGTGAAAGCCGTTGTATAATTGTTATATTCCGAACAACGCTGTTATGTGTCTTGCAGAAAGCATGTCCGGCTCTATTCGTCGGTTTGATGCAACTACCTTTATATTGCACAATTTAACCGTGTATTATTCTTTGATATTGTTGTTAGGTTGGTAATTAATGAAAGCCTCGGTTGCGAGTGCCGCTGTGTGAGACTTAGTTTGAGTATTAGTAGGCCTGTTTTCTGTGCTTGTTTGTGTGTGTATGTTTGTAGTTGTGTGTGCGTTCTATGGTTTGTAGATAAATGTGCATTTCAGGTTCAATGGAATTTCATTATTAATACGACGTAGTTCCCCCCTTTACGTCATGGTCTAACATTGGAGCGGTGGGCTAACGTAATGATAGCATTTTGAAGTGGGTTATGAACATCGAACTGTGTATGGGCCTGCTGATAATATTAATAGAAGCTTCATAATGATTGTTTTGACTACATTCACGTCTCTCAACTACCTATAATTGCAAGAAACTTATTTCATTTTAACATGACTTATCTTTGTGTATATATAGTAAATTGTCTGAATTTCAGGGAGTAACATTTGAGAGGACAAATTTGCTAGAATGAGCCAGAGAAAGTAAATAACACTGTAGGGTACATAATAAATACCTCATGGTCTGGAGATCTTTCCGATTCATCGTTCTCAAATGTAATTTGTACTTTATTTACTGAATAAAGCAAATTATATCTGCGAATGCAGCCACGTTGGATTAATTTGTTGTGCATTCGCATTTCACTGTAGTTTATTTAAAACGTGTAGAAAGCTTTACAATGACACATATTATACAGGATTAAAAGTATTGCAGGCCACCAAACGTACCCAATTTTGTACCAAAAGGGGTTAAGTGACTTCTTCCAAATACCCTTGTTATAGTGACCATGTAAAACCCCGTTTTTGAAGAGGTTGTGCAATACAAAACAAATGTTGTTGTACATGGTTCTTCAAGGGATTCTTCATCAGATAAATACCCCTCTAACCCCGTTTTTTCTGTGTATATTTTTGACGCACTCAAGAATTCGCACCTTTCATTCTTTCTTCAACATACACACGTACACACACAAGTTTGGCTCTGTCAGATGTTTCTGGATTACGGGCAAACATGCAATCCCAGTACGTCGCTGAACGCTTACTTACGCGCGTTGTCAGAGGATGTTGTTAGCTGTATACAGCCATAAAATACAATTACCGCTGTAACCGTTTATTGGGTGCAAAGCGCTCCAAGGCGAGAGGATACAACACAAGAATGAAATGTTGAAAGCTTCGACAGTTTATGCCTGAAATAATGTATCTTTTATATATAATAATGTATCTAATGTGTTTTCAGGTATACCAGCAAGCTCAGTTAATATTGTTTATTGTATTATGTTAGAGGTGCTTAATTTTTACCGACAGCATTGTTTCGGTGCAGATACGCAAGCATTCTCTTTACATTCACGATAGCGTCTGCTATTTGTATGCAGGACTAATAAAAACAAATACTGTATACAGACTTGTGGTTTAGCTTCCACTAGAGATTACGGTAGATTTGCTTTGACCTGGAGAAGTTCCCTTATGTACTACATATGTACTACATACTTAGACAAACATGCATCTAAATTATAAATATAGATATTTAGTGGAATGTGGAACTGTAAAGCTACATAATCGCAAAACCACCCTTGTTTTTATCAAACAACACTATTAAGGGCCTACTTCTTAAATTTATAAACTATTAGATTTGCTTAAGTAAAAAAAGGGAAATAGCCGTTGTATTGAACCATTTAGTTGTGTTGTGACGCGCTAGGTCTCGAGGACGCAGATGGACTACAAACTTCAAAGGCTCGGCCAGAGACAGAGCAATAAAACGCCTGGTCTGCTATACTGTCTGGCATTCCACTTTTAATGGCTTTATGGCAGTCCAGACACAATTAGGCCGTTTCCAGAACTCGGCACCCATTTGTTTTTTCTCTTTCTGTGGGACTGCAGTGTGGACAAAAGGCCTTGCGGAAATGATCAGCTTTATTGGCGTCTCCGGTGACTGTTGCTCGCTGGACTCATGGTCGTCTCGAGCGTTCCTTTGTTTGTACCTGGCCTGGGAAACGTTCTCTCTCAACTTCTCTGGTGGTTGCTAGTATTCTGTTCATGAGCTCAAGGAAGAAAGACGGTAATAAAGCAACGGCATTATGAGGCAAGACCAGATCTAAGTATATGATACCAACATCATCTCTAGAAATGTAGATAGCCTATTCTTCTCACGAGTACCACCATTGGACCTCTAAATGTGCGTGTTTTAATACTTCTATATTACAGCCGTTTGGTGCCACAAACCTTCATCGCAACCCTACGTGATTTCCCGCTGCTCAGTGGATCATAAAAGGGACTGGATGGCATTGCAGTTAAGCACACACGTCTGTGCGCATTGCACCTATTTCACCCTGCCAGTACGTGTAGTGACCAGATGATGGCGTAAATGTTCTATAACACGAAAGAGGATGGCCTCTCGTGCGCATTTTCCATTTGTAATAACTATCGGTGGTACATAACATTCAAAGGGTGCAACAAAGTGATTTCAACACTGGTCATTACCGATCCAACTCAAATACTACGAATACCAATACGTTGAGCTGTGAATGAAATAAAACGAGTGTTGTTGTTCAGGCATTGGCCTTGACGGATCTTTTTGCATTTTGTTCAGTTCTATACACACTCATTCTATGCTCTTATGAACTTAAAACGTATTAATAATATTATTAGCTATTGTAGTCACAAGTATTTAATGGTATGTTTTCAAAATAGACTTGTGGAAATAGCCTAAATTGGTCTTGTTTGCCTTAATGTAGTTATAAACGTTTTCCATATAAGCCCAATACTGACCTAATACCTGCAATCTATCTTTTAGGTCTGCGAGTGAAATTAAATAACAATAAATACAATTACGAGGGGTAGTATATATTTCACTGAGCACAATTTAGGTTTAGAAAACAGGCCTTCAGTGCGCCTGATTATTACTGGAAGAATGTGTTAAATTTTATGGCAGGCTTATACTACTAAA
Source organism: Novumbra hubbsi (assembly GCA_016801125.1). NCBI lineage: Eukaryota > Metazoa > Chordata > Actinopteri > Esociformes > Umbridae > Novumbra > Novumbra hubbsi. The sequence continues at coordinate 53,557 of JACXGK010000204.1, read as the reverse complement.
CACAAGTTGTCGTGTTAGGTAAATAAAAAGTATGAGCGTATACTTTGCGAAGGGCTAGTATACAATCATTTTACAATACTATTTCCCGTCACTCTGAAGCATTGATCATATTGGCTTTTTGCATTCTGATACATAGAGTTTTAGAAATGTACATCAAACTTTGTGATTTCTAGAATTCTAAATGCTCAGTAATTCCACAGACGCAAATGGTATTCATTATTAAGACTATTCATGCAAACTATAGCAGTCAACAAACTCTCAAAACGTATAAATAATTTACTGAAATATGTATATGACTAGTTCTTTATAAAACAAGTTATTTATTTGACTAGAAGGAGGCCGTTTGAAACCTACTAATAGTACGTTTCAAACAAAGTGTTGACCGTATTGTCATGTCTTGATTTTTCATGTTTCTTTACGATAACATGAAAAAGATGGATTATTCATTTTGAAGTATTTGCTTTATGTTTAATAAATACCTATGTTTGTTAATTTAGTGGAAAATCTCTTACATATGTTTTGGATTATTGATTTACTTAAGCATTCGTTAGGCCTTGGAAATCCTTTATCGGATCATGTGGGCGTTTGTTATCAAAGATATTGAAGTGCTTTGCTGTCCTGATTGGCTGATAGGATGGTCCAGAGCCCACCCCATTGTATCCAGATGAACAGTAACAAATCTTATTACAATCAGAATCACTTTTTAACTTTACAAAGTCGGAGAAATCTTCCATGCAACTTAAACAGGCTAACATTCCATCCATTGTCTTCAAACAGCTCTTAGCAATAGGTTATAGATGTCAGTAAAACAATCTCAATTATTTAACTAATACCATTTTTCCAAATCATTAGCACAAGTAACGCATCTTATTGAAAACGTAAAAATAGAATTATGAAACATGGTTACAAAAGTATTTCGTAAAACAAAACCAAAAACTTTGGCTACGAAGCTATCAAAGGTACTGATATTCAGATTATATATATGTGTATATTTATTATACATTTTATATATTTAATTATATATTTTATATTATTTTTTACATGCTACTTTCATCATGTTTCACGCAAGAATTTATTTGTTTAATAGGTTTCCATAATTGACAGACATTATAGATGGGTTAAAACGATGAAATCCCAAGGTGTATTTTGTTATTTGGCCACGCATGGTACACTGTTCTTTTCTTTTGTATTGTATGTTGTGTGATTTTGTATGACTTCTCACAGCGTTTGTGAGGTCGTGTCCCCAAAGTGTTGGACATTGTGTGTTTGTGTGTGGGTGTTTGTGTTGATCTTACTCTGCAGTCTGGGCTTCATAATGACATTTCTGGCCCCATTGGTGATTGGCCACAACGGTCACAGGACTAGGTCACGTGGTGAGTTCTTTGGTCCTGGGCAAAATGGGGTTTGGGTGTAAATCTAGGGTGTATTGCTGTCATATATCACACTACCTCGTAAAAACGACACTGAAGATTCTTGCTCAACAAATCACTGAGAAAAAATGAGTTCTTATTATGTGGATGGCCTTTTTAGCAAATATACGGCAAGCGGTTCTTTCTTTCCAAACGCAGACCGTGGTTCGTCCTCTCTTGGACCTGGTGGAGAAGGACCCACGTCGGCTCACAGCGCCGCGCTCCCTGCTTTTCCACCATCCCTGTCCGGAGTTTACAACGTCAACAATGCTATCTACCAGAGCCATCCGATGTTTTCCCCTGGTTATGGCCAGGCGCCGGACGTACACAGTCTGCACTGCACCTCTTTTGACCAAAGCCGTCTGTTCGGGGACAGCTGTGTCCAGCCGGGGCCTGAGCCCCTCACCTCTCAAGCGGACAAACACTACCGGATGTACCCCTGGATGAGAACATCAGGTATGATCGAACATGCAGAGCTCAGTTATAATTTCGACACATTTTCAGAACCATGGGATACTTAGCATGGCCTTAATGGCGCAATTCATTCAGTGAAGCCATTGGTATTGCACTGAAAGAATCGTAAAACTTTTATTGCGCAAGTAATGAGTTCTGTGACCATATACATTCATTATCCCTCCACTTCTGTAGCCGAATGTTCTTGGTGCAGAGACCTTGCCGCTGGGTTTTTTTTGTGACTGCTTTCTTATTGCTTATTCTCCCCTTTGTGGCAGTAAAATACCAGATGATATGTTGTAGTGTAAATCAGTGTTCGTGTGCTCTGCAGTTCGCGCTTTTGAGTGGGCTCAGAGCGGCAGCTGTGATTATCATCATCAGTGTCAGAAACCTATATGTACACCTGGTTATAACATACAAAGGTGGTTGTAAATAATATAAATAGTTTTAGCACTAGTATTATTATTAGGGAATTGCTAGAAAGATTTTGGTAGGCAAACCAATTATTCTAGCAGTAGTAATTGCTTATGGGCTGTAGGTATGACCCAGCATGGTGGACCATTAAGCGTTTCTAAATGTTGAGGAATGCAGGACAAACACTTCAGCTGGAATATTTTACGTGTCTCTAAAATAATGTGGTTGACATGTCCAATCTACTTAAGATAATCTTTCACTGACTATATTTAGAGAAATACATTTAAAAATGGCACAGAGAGACAATGGCAATTTACACGTTTTTTTATTTATGTATGAACAAATACATGCGTGTAAAATAACGATGCCATTATCAAAATACATGTTAATAGATATAGGACTATGCATCGGGTTTTACTTTGTTTATTAGAGAACATCTTTTTTTCAGATTTTTAGACGTTAACCAATAGGACAAATTAAATATACTTGATTGACACTTTTGTCCCTCGCAGATCCTAGCCGCAAGCGTGGACGTCAGACCTACTCTCGGTACCAGACGTTGGAGCTGGAGAAAGAATTTCACTACAACCGTTACCTAACCCGCCGGAGGCGCGTGGAGATAGCACACGCGCTGTGCCTGACTGAACGCCAGATCAAAATCTGGTTCCAGAACCGGAGAATGAAGTGGAAGAAGGATCACAAGGACGAGTCCTCGAGCTCGACTCCGGGTGCTACCGTAAAGGAGGTGAACGAGGACGGTGATGTTGATCTGCTAACCGACGGAATGTCCAAGGCGGAAAGAGCAGAGCAGGAAGATTCCGCTCCGGCCCAAGTGGCGTCAGAAACCGCTGCAAGAGAACGAGATGGAGACGTAAAGGATATTAATAAAATGAACAATTCATAAATGTTTGTATCCGTCGTTGAGGAAATGTTTATATACTGTTTCCGAATGGATGCACTCTATTCGATCATGCTATTTAAAATGAGCTGGGCTGAAACTGAGAAAAATGTGTAGCATTGAAACATGGCTACCTGACAAAAACATGGTTACCCACATGATACTACCTACCTATACACTATTGTTATTGATTACATTTTGCTTTTTGAATGGGAAAAAAAGCTTTAACCTATTGCACATGTTATATGCGTATAATAATGAATGTTATTCGTTTAAAAATATCTAAGATTTTACTACTGAAATTACATTCCTAAACAGAGAACTACCTAGGGCGACAGTTGCATCCAAACAACCTTCGAATTTACCTCCATTAGAAACATGTTTCGCACTCTGTTTATTATAAAGGGAAATAAATGAAAATATTGTGAAAACTGGGCCTGTGACTTATCCAAAAGTGGATAAATCACAGGCAAACTCGTCTTTAATGATTTCACGTCCCTTATGTATGTATATTACGCTGATGTCTGTGATTGCTCGCCGTATTATTTGTTTGATATAGTTCGAGCTTGTCTTTTGGGGCCATCGTGACATCGTAAAAAAAAGAAATATTTGCATGATTTCAAAGGATCAATGTAATAAAAATAATACAAATAATTGTCGAATTGGTATATCCTACCTCAGATGTTTGTTTAGCAGACTTTAGTATGAAATGTGAAACTAAGTTTACTATTGCTTGATGGACGTTAGTGTCTGCTATAGCATTTCTGTGTAATCAGAAGGAAGGGAAGTACAATGATACATAGAGAAAATCTCAAACGTGAAAAAATACGCATTTTCCTTTTGCTGTTTTCCAATAGTGAAAAGAGCAACACCCTTACGTTTGGAAAATTATTTCGTAATCTTTTATCTTGTTAGCTAAACTGTAACTATATTGTCATACACTATATAATCAATTTGTTGGGAAAGCACATATCCAGCGAAAGTTAAACTATTTATTTCCAGTTATATTTAGTGCATTTTGAGCATTTAAGCCATTTGTTTTCATATGACAAAGAATATTACAACGAAGCTAGCCTATAGCTAGCCCATTACCCTATCTATATCTGAGAACAGTAAAAATACATGAGGAAAGGACATATGTTTAATAAAGAGGCCAAAGTATGCTAACTATGAGACATGATACAAGATTGTTTTTGCTTATTTGGCAGTCACCCTAGAGTTCTCCTAATGGGACAGTCCAATAACCTTTTCTGTACATGGTATACTTTTCTAAAAAGGTGGACTGTATGTAATTGATATCGATCTATGTGTGTATATGTTTATGTATATATATACATATTTATCATTCTTTTTATCTATCTCTCTCTCTCTTTCTATATATATATATATATATATAATTGAAATATGTATATTAAATAACTTACATATTGTAAGTGTGTGTGTGCTACTGTGGGATAAGATGGCGCCTATGTCTCTCTTGCCCCTTCCCTCTTTCTCCACCTCTCGCCCTCTCCCTCTGAAACTGGGTCATAAATCCATTGATGTTTATGAAAATTTACTACATGGCAATACAACTTTACGGGGCTCCTAGCCTTCCCATTGGTCGTCAGTGGTCACATGGCTTGGAGCCGTGAACATGAACTTTTTTATATATAATTTCCTTTTTCAGAATAGAACGACACTCATTTAACAGCCTGTGTCTGCCACACAACCCTGTTTGTACTGTAAAAGATTTTGCTCGTCCATTCATTGTTTTAAATTTCGTCTTGGATAACGCAGTTTTGCTCTTGAGTTTTCTTTTACACAGCAGCAAGGAACATTACCCCTCTCTTGGAACGGGGCGTTTTGGACCTTTAAAGTGTTCTTGGAAGAATGGACGGATCGAGCGCGAACGCGTCGTTGTCTGACCCAGGGAACTCGTGGATTCGTCAAGCGACCCAGCTGGCACTACAAGGGATCTTGTCGGGTCGCATCACGCCTGACGCACCTGTCTGTCCTCTCGCCGTAACATCGCCAAACAACACAAGACCTAAACACCTACAAAACGGTAAGAGTACTTGCTTATCATGTTTTTACATAGTTCGGTAATTATCCATTAAATAAGCGTGATACTAAAAAAACCTGAATTAAAATATTGCATATTTACTTGCCATCCAGATTTGGTTTAAACAACGATGGCTTTCAGAAGTTGTGCCAGTGTAGGCACTTTTTTTTACGCGTTTTATATAGTAGTTGGATTGGTATTTTGTTAATATTATAATTATTTGCATGATTATGGTCTTTGCTGGTTAGGCTACTTTGATCTCTTGGCTTAATATACAATTATGCCAATGAATGTATTAATAATGCACGCATCTGCTTATTTTGAATAATTACCGTTTTGTGTTGTTTGTGTTTGATTATTTGTTGATTATTTAATGCTGCTTGGCGTGTCAGCAACTCAGTTTTTGGAATGTGGCCAATAAAGTACTCGAAGTCGCCTTCTGGTGGATAATGGGTGGTACTGTTTTGGTTAAAACGTATCAGTTGGAGTTCCTACGTAGAGCTGCCCTTGTTGTTCAAATTCATGCTGTTTGTTATAACGTCAATGAGCGTTGCGTTTCTACTACTAACGTATAAGAGATGTACGAGTTGGGTTCATCTGTATAATATCTTGTTTTAGCTCAATCTCGATTGTTCTTCCTGCCCGCTCCCCCCCGCCATAAGATCAGTGCTATGCTTATACAGCATAATACCATCCCTGTCAATGAGGCATTCTTGATTTGGTGCATGTTAATAATAATGATTGTTTGTGAAAATCATCTGTTCGGTTATGGCACTAGCAAAGTCCTTAGCTGGAAATTGGTTTTGTGAATATAGACGCCTATACATTGAACGTTGAAATATATTTCCGCTAATATTGACTGTTTTGATGAAACTCAGAGTAAAAGTCAGTACAGTCGAAAATACATGCAATAATTGTGACAAGGGAACAGAAGAAAATGCTCATATTTAGTGTACGTTAAGCTCACTGTACATCACAAACACACTTAATGTCTCAAAACACATTTTCAACCTACAACAAACTATATTATAACCCCAGGGTTAAGTGTACAATTGCGTACAGTGAATAGGCCTTGTTAATTGCGCTGTGTTACGTTCTATAATTTTGCGTCTATAACATCTGAACGTGTAACGTAGGCCTAAGCATTTTCAAAATGGTGTCAGAAATATCGTTCTTTTCGTCATAGAAGATCCAATTTAGTCTATTTGTTACAGTGGTAATAAAATCAATAATTGGACAATTATTTTAGGCTGCATTAGACAAAATCTAAGGTAGCCTAGCTATAGATAGAATACATGCAGTTTCAACTATTTGTGCTATTATTCTCGTAGTACAGCACATACAGTCAAAATTATTCATGAGGAAATAAAACTGTAGCGGCGAGACATTAACTCACTCATCAGGGTTTGGAGCTGTGCTTATTAATTATTATTATTATGTTCATTTCTAGAGATTCACTCACTATCTTATCTGGTCGCCACAAGTACAAATACAGAGCGCCGAATCAAGACGCTTCTACCAGCTGCAGACTTTTGTGTTTACTGTAAATATTTTGTTTCTTTTTTTCGACACCTCTCTGTAGTGATATTTTGCTACTCTCACACTTCCTGTTCCGGGATAACGTATTGGTAGCAATGGTCTTATTGTCTCACGCTCTGAAAAACAACTTCTTTAAAACATAATCAATAACAAGCTATTCTAAAACACAATACGAATATGAAATGTCCCTAATATCTAAGACCCGGGCTCGGATACAGAGCGCCTTCAGATACATCTGGATACGGGACTCGTTCAGACACGGCTGCGGTGTACACATCTGGTCATACGTTTCTCGACTCCTGTGGTGCCAGAAGGGGCCAGTCCCTATTACCGCTGTGAGTCTGCATCTTTCGGACAGAAAAAACAGGGACGTACACACCCATCATCTGGCTGTAGAGCCAACAGACGCCCTTAGCCAGTTAGTGAGGAGGATTGTGGTAATATGGTTTATCGTCTTTTGGGGATTTGGGATAACCACAGCCTTTATTGTAAAGCGGATACTTTAACAATACATGCAACTCCTTTTGGCGCAGTTGTGAAAATATATGTTCTGCTTCTTGGACGAAACGAACAGTCTATGTTGTTAGCTGTCGGTCAATCACTCATTAATGACATACCATTTCCAATTAGTTGTTAATAATCATCGCCATTGCTGTTATCTTGGCTCAAATACATACTGTTCATTGTTTTTTGAGCAAATAACATAAACGTTGCAACTGCTATTTCACATTACCCTTCTGTTCTCTTTCTTAACTTCAGTGTGTGCCTTATCTTTGTATTTTGAAAACTTGACAACCGTTGACTTTATAATGGCCCACAACATTCGCTCATTGATGTGATTACATTATTTATGTCAGGAAAGGGGAAATATTTTGAGGGAGGCCAAGGGAAATGTGTTCATTGTCCCAAAGACAGACATTAATATCCATGTAAAAATATTAACATTCCCAAACAAAAACATCCTGTTCCTTCTCTTCTGTTGTGAGACATTCTTAAATATATTCTATTTTCATCCATTGCATTTTCCTTTATTAAGACATTTATTAGGTTGATTTCTTCTTTGAATAGTTTACAGCGAGTCTATATTTTTTAAAATATTTTTTGTAGCTGCAATGTCTACTAAATATTATTAATCATGCATAGTCGGTCGCGGTCGATAAAAAAAAAGACATAAAAGACAAGATTCAATTATTATGGAATGACTCTTTTTTAATAATTGCTAAAACATGTTTTAAAAGCAGTTACGTAATGTATTTAAAATCAGAATCAGCTTTATTTCCAAGTAGGGAATACCCCTGCAATTAATTTTCTATGGTGTAAGTGGTAGTATAAAAAATAATAATAACAAGTAAAAACATAACCCAATAAACAGGAAGTGTGCAAGACATGTAGTTGCATAATAATAGTGCAGTGTGCACGAGCCATCTAAGTTTAGCAGTTAGTTCACCTACAGTCAATCAATGTTTCATTAATGATGGTTGATTCCAATTATTCAAGATAATATTGTAATATGTTAAATTTATGAGCTGTTGTTGTAATTTCTGTTCTTTTGTATACTGTCTGCTATATTTGACTGAATTTCCATTATACTCTGTGCGCTGTACTGGAGACTCCCTACATCCTCCTCAAAACAATTCTTCCAAAGGGGTTCTCTGGCTGTCCGGTAAGGAGAACCCTTCGAATAACCCTTTTTGTTTCCATTACTTTTTTGTATCAGGTAGGAGCATTATGGTTCTGTAAGTAACCCTTTGGGGCGCCATGTTAAACCAGTTTCACAGAGATTTCCATGAATTGTTATCCTATGGGGACACTTTTGGAACATTGATGTCGAAGAGTGTATTCACTGTTCAGTGCGTTTCTTGTTGTATTGTCTGGGAAGCCGATGCTTTTTGCCGCAATGGTCGTTAACCTCTGAACGACCCCGCTCTGAGCCCACGCCTCAAAAACCTTTGCAGGCAGTGCCAGACCTCAGCCAGAGGATGGCGCGAGACGACAATCCAAAACGTACAACCCGGACCCACTGGCGCACTGCCTAGGCGAACTCCCATGCGCGCGCCTCTAACATCCCACCCAGATTTCCTACTTGTGCACGAGTTTACCTCTGGAGGTCATCAAACAGGATTTACGACTGGCCAACAAAAGCACGTGATTCTCAGCCGTAGGCCTACCCCATATTTGGGTGCCTACGTAAGAGAGAATCAAGTACATGTTCTAATCATTTCCATAATTCATCATAAATTGCATGTGGGGTGCTAAAGAACACGCAAAACCATCAAGAGCCACAAATCAAGCACACAGGTTATTATTTTCTCCAAAATATAAACAACAAATACCTGCTAAACAACAATACTGGAATTGTCAACCAATGAGCTCATATTTTGTAAACTCATTCTGCGGTCGCTATCCCAATGGCGCGGACTTCCAGTTACATAATTATGGAGACCACAGCTCGGCAAACGAGCAATACAGGGACTCAACAACGATGCATTCCAGCAGGTACGGATATGGCTACAACGGGATGGACCTCACTGTTGTTCGCGGTAACGGACACTTTGTGGCCAGCGAGCGCGCACAGGGCTACTCCCCGAACCAGTCGGTGACTGCAACAACAACCTCTGTGGAGCCGTCCAGGTACACCCAACCCGCGAGCGCCACTGGGACGGCGTCCCTCTCGCCACCACCTGACCCGCTCCCGTGCTCCTCGTCTGTTGCAAGCTCGTCTCCGATCAGCGAGCCTCAACCTCAACACCGAAACATAAAGAACTCCATAACAAGCCCCTGCCCAACCCCAAGCTCGAGTTCGCACGGAGGCACGCTGTTAAACCGGGAGTATGTATCAAAAGCCTCCCCCCTCCTCGAGGAAGAGAAGCCCGCGGGAAGCGCTCAGACAACTTCCCAAAATGTTACGGACGGTGCCCAGCCTCATATCTACCCCTGGATGAGAAAACTGCACATAAGTCATGGTAAAATAGCTTTATATTTTGATTAGGTCGCCGTTTTTGTTTGTATTTGTACTTCACACTACTTGTATTAACGTCGTTGTGTGGATATAGCCATTTTTAAAGTATACTTATTGACATTTTTTGGAACCTAGGATAATTTCACTAATAGCCTATTACGTAAATAATAGTAATATGTATTCAATAGTACTAATATTTGGGTAATACAGTGGAGGGATTGCGAGATTTACGACACCTGTTCACCTGTAATAGAAAATAACTAAACGTGGCACGAAAACACACTGATATGCAGGAAGTGCCAGAAGTAAATTTTGTCATATTTTTCGTATTATTTGATTCGGATGGTTGTTTTTCATAAATGGAGTGGGAAATTAATGGACTCCTTTTTAAGATGTGTCTGTGTGTTTGTGGGTGAAAGGCAAGCACAACGCGTTGATACACATTCTTCTTCATAAAAAAGGTTATTGTCAAAAGTCTTGTTTTATGGCAATGTGACCCCGTATAAAGCGTTTGAAAATGTTCTTCACTAAAACAAAAAAACATTGTTACAATGCATCATGCTTAGGAAACATGATTTTGTATGTAGCTATTTTGAATGTGGGCTCATGGTTGCATCCTGTGTATTAACACCAGATAGTCTGACCGGACCAGAGGGAAAGAGGGCGAGGACAGCCTACACGCGCTACCAGACCCTGGAGCTCGAGAAAGAATTCCACTTCAACCGATACCTGACCCGAAGACGGAGGATCGAGATAGCGCACGCGCTCTGCCTATCAGAACGCCAGATCAAAATCTGGTTCCAGAACCGCAGGATGAAGTGGAAAAAGGACAATAAACTGAAAAGCATGAGTATGGCAGCGGCTGGGGGTATAGGGTACCACCACCCCTGATGTGTTTTCCCGGATGAGCACTAAAAAGAATACAAAGTTTGGGAGAACTTCCCTTCAAGTCTAATACTCGATGGATGTCTTTCTAAGGATGTCTTGGGACTCAACATCCAAGTGTCCGAGCTCTGGCCTTGTCAAAAGAACATTTTCTCGTTGTTTTTATTTGGACGTGATAATGCTTGTGTCAGTAAAGAATAAATACGCGTACGTTCTGTACAGTCTTAGAGAAAAACCAACGGGAAATTCATGTTTGTTTAACTTAAGGCAACTTCTATTGGTGGACGTAATAGCAAATAAGTTGATTAACTACCTAATAAAAGTTGTGTAGCCTATTGCACTCATAAAACATTAGCCTATAGAAACTCGACTAATGAATGAGTTGATAAGACATTGTGTTGCTTTTGTGTATAGCTATTGTTTTAATATGTAATGTATGTGTTTATTTATTTGTTTAATGTATTGTATCAAATGCAGATTACTTGGTCGTTATTGTAGACAGACTTATGTGATTGTTGTGCGTTGTAAACACGTGACAGAACCGCAGTTCTGACCCAGTCTATGTAGCTGCGCCTTTATAACCTTTTTGCACGAGCTGCTGTAAAGTTGACCTGGTGCAGCTTACAATGTGTTTCTGTCTTCGTGTAAAATGCCCACCCACTTTCTATTTTGGATGTAAAGGGGTACCGTATGGATCCCATCTTAAGTTGATAGCTCCATCGTGATAAGCTTTTGTAAATGTTTTTAAAGAATGACTGGAAGTTGAAAATAATATTATAGGCTAAGGATGATGCTGATTAAATTAAACTTTCTACTGGAACGACACAGTCTATGCCATCCATTATTTGTTTCATTGAGTATTTATAAAATGTCCCAACTTCACTTGCTGTAAAACGCTATTGGCGATGCCTCGGAATTACCCAACACGTTTTTGTTTTTGAATACTGACTTTATAGGAATCTTGTAGCTCCGTATTTCAGTCAGTACTATGGTTAAGGATTATGCAGGCCTCGAAAAAAGAACAGCTACACCCTTTCACCCCATTGTTTGATAAACAAAGTCGAAAAGTTACTATTCTAGAAAATCAACAGGTAGATAAACGGATACATTTATATTCGTTCTATTTACTTACCTCTGCGCTCCGCGCTAAAGCTGGTCCTGAAGTGACCAGCTCCAGAGGCTCAGGCGTCCCCTATGCTCGAGCTCGGGGAATCATTTCGACTACGAGTCGTAAACTTTATTAGGCCGGTTTGGCTCCCTGACATTTGGGTGCCAAATGAATGGGGGTTTTGTCTATGAATTACATCGTAAAAATCATCCAGAGCGCGATCAGATAGGCTCACTGGCCATAAACGATCACGTGGTGGCCATTAAAGTAAGTTTTATGGTTTTGGGGAGTTGACAGTATATTGCACATAACATATATTCGGACTGACGTGGGTCTTCGTCTGACTCTCTTCTTGTAGGTTGTTAGTGTTCCTTGACCGTTACAGCAGCTCCTCGCTTACCAGAACGCTTAGCAATGGACCCTGCGCCCCGGACGTACACAAGGAGACGGCCTCTGTCTGGAGGTGAGTTTTTGCTTCAATTGTCAACGATGTGCTAGTAGCCTTGTATTCCATTGGCTCTAAACAGGCACCCTATTTCAAACAGCATTATAATTGTATTCGGACCCTCTGTCTAGATTAGCCTATTACGCTAATTCGTCAGTTGGTGCTGAGTTGAATACTGGTCTCTCTTGGCAGATGTTGGCCAGGGTTGGGTCCGGCTCATGGATATTTAATTGCTTCCTTCCCAGTGTAACTTGTTTCCCTCCATCTGTGGTATAACTCATAATCCATTTTTGTATTTGGGATAATTACGCTTCTGTCGACTTCCATCCCAACAAACGTCCCTTTTTGAATTCGTGTTGCTTGACTTGAATTGACTACAAAAGGATGGGAATTTGGCCTCGTCCAATGTATTTATTTACTATTTTAATCTTGCATTGTCATTGTTAAAATGAAGTATGTTCGTGGTCACTACTCAACTCAGTCATACCACCCCTTTTGGTCAATTTATATTTTTATTCTTTAGGTGGACATCGTTTCGAATCTCAGGACATTTTCTAAACTTTCTTTGGCTCTACAACTGTCACGTTTGCCAGGTTTTCTTTGTGTTTCACATGTTCACATGATAGACGAAAAGCAGCCTGGACACATTTGAAAGGCAATTCAATTTTATCTCAACATGTCACTTTCGGTTTTGAGGTTGTAAAGTTCAGTTGACCCCTTGGATTGTCACTCTCTTCTTGATGAGATTGCGCGGGTACGGACGGAGTCAGTTTCTGTCTGAGTATTGATTTATCAAAACCGAACATTAAATGAGTCACTTTAGCTTGTGATACTTTTAACTGCACTGACGCATTTTCGTATAAACAACCGTTGATTTTAGACTGTGAAAGTTTTTTGGATTCTGAATTCTTATGTTGTCTTTATGCTATAATCTATGAATGTGGTTTTGTTTAGAATGTATCTTTTGGTTTGGTCTTTGTAGGACAAGATTATTGGTTTTATTTAAATAACTTTGTGTTTAGCGAGTCTACTTCTACATTATGCTCATAATGTCTACTGTTCTGTGCGGCTCATATGTATTTATACATATTTTAATTTTGCTTAATTGCAAAGGTTATGGTCTATTAGGTACTGTCAGGCTACACTATTTAATAATGGGTAATTGCTGGCAAGCCCTCGCCCAGTTTTGGTTGGTATGCTATGTATGTGTGGACCTATGTAGAAAACGAAAATGTTTGTTGAAATATCCGAAATAGTAATCCAGGCAATTTGTCTGGGGGGGGTTCCATGAAATGTTTATCGGTCAAACCTGATTCGTTAGCATTCGTTATTTCATCGGTGGTACACATTTTTTACCACCGATTCCATTTATCTCAGAGTTAAACAATAGAATTAAATTAGTTCTATTGCAAGGATTACTTGCATCAAATGAATAGAAAATCTGATCTAGTGGTTCGACTCTAACCATATTCCCCCAGTAACAATTAAATGGTATAAACAAATAGCCAATGCCACGACATTAAACTTTGCATTCGTTTGTGGAGTAGAACGCGAAGGGGTGACCATTGTTCAATACCAAACTCGTTGTCACGTCTGGGGAGAAAACAACACCATTGTGACACAACAAAAAAATCTCATTTATGTGTTGCGCAGCAAGGCAGACAATGGTAGGCAGAAGCAAACATAACCATCGCCCTCTGTGCACGGTTCATCGCGAGGTCAGCTATAGCAGCAAGATAAATCTGCATCCTCCGGGAGCCACCAGCAGAGCTCGCTTTAGGCCAAGTTCATTGTCACCCGCAGCCAGCGCCTGGAATTGGGAGAAACACGCGCACTGACACAGACACACACTCACACATTTGACTGGGTTGGTCACCCGAAGCCAACCTCTGAGAGTGGAGGACACACATGCACGCAACACTCCACGCAAACACAGACACACACGTACTCTTGACTGATTTGCTAGCGTTAATAAAGTAAATACAATTTGCATATAGCATTAAGACCTTTTGGGGTTGGGGGACTGGTTCATTTTAACAAAGAGAGTAAGGCAAAGAGAGAAAAACGCTAACCAAAAAGTAAGAAGGACATATGCATTCCTGGGCGGTTTGCTTACCGTCATTCAAACTAATGGATAATAACATTTGCATATTGTATTAGGGTTGTTTTACCCCGGAGAGCAGTGCATTGTAATCAAGGTATACATTGAGTGTACAGTACCTGTACTATTACTAAATCACTGAATATCTACATTTAAACGAAAATGGACAATGCAAATCTATTATGCATCCCAAGCATCCAGATATTTCGGCCGGGGAAGCACTGCCTCTCATGGGTGGGATTGGGGAGCTTGAGTTATCCAGGAAAATGAGGAAGAAATGGGGTCAAAAGTTTACCCGCTGAAGAAGTCGCCGTCATCTGTTCAGCTGAGGCCTGATGCCAGCGTTATAATAGCGATCTGGACTCTCCGCACAAAAGATAGAATAGCATTGAATTACATATGTTTGACGGTGCACTCCAGGTGAACCCTGAAAGCTGTGTGACCCCGTATTAGGCGAATGGGCCCATCCTCAGCAGCAAGATTGAGTGGTCGGCATTTTATTAGGGTGGTTGATTGGTGAATTTCCTTTGAATAAATTGCATTTGATATGTTTAGGGACGAGGGCAAAATTTGCATTTTGAGGATTGATTCTCATACCCCGGTCACAGGGTAATGAGTATGGGTTTATGCCCACATCCCCCCAAATGGCCTTTTTAAAAAACATTTAGAGGTTCTCTCCGTGGGTTGAGGACAAAAGTCCTCTTTTTTTCTCAGAAAACTTGGTCCGTTTTGTAATGAAAACCGTCAGTTCTATTACATTTTTCTCCAAAACAAAAAACGATTTACATACGTTTTTTTGTTTTGAAAACACATTTAGCCCAAAAGTGGACGAAGCCCGTTATATTTTTATCTTATACCATTTAAAAGTGTTTGTTTTTCCCCAATTCTATTTTGTAACAGATCGAAATGTTTTTTAAAGTCTGGCAAAATAGCTTTTCTCTAAAAACGTGTCTGGTTTAAAATTGCACTCGAAATAGTGATCTCCACCGGAAGTTAGTTTTAATTTGTAAAACATTAAGCACTGGTTTACCTCACGTTCTGACGACTGTTTATTTAAGAGAAATGAGTTGATGTACGGTATTGTTAACGTAATGTTAACTACGTTTATTGAAACTATATATATTATAATGCAGACCCAAAGATGGCCATGTGGTTTATAACTTAAGCCTGGGCCTTGAAACACACAAAAATAATAATCTGGGCAATTATTCACATTATTTTACCCATCCATTTGCTTCACACTGAATGAAATAGTATACGCAGCAGCCAAGTTATATAAAGCATAGCATAAGCATCTTAAAGCAAGTCGCCATTTTTATCAGTTTGTCAGCGCAACTTTCTTATCTACGGTGTGGCAAGGAAAATAATTGACAATACACGTATTTCTCACGCAGTAGCCTATACCTTTGCAAATGTATATACACCTAAAATGTTTTTGAAAGTTGATGTCACATATAGGTTTATTGCTAATGAACATAGATGCCTGGGACAAATGTCATTTTTATTAAACAAACATTTTATAAGGCTATTGGTAGGCTATAAGATGAACGCCCACATTTTTAAGGTATTTGAAAATGTTTAATCTTGTACAACAGTTGATAATATTTTAGCACTTCCGTCGTAAAATGGTTTGAATAATAATTTCTGTATTTATTTTTTAGGCCTAACGTATTATCACGTTTGTTACGCACAAACGCTGTTTCCGAAATCCTAAATTGACTGTCTATGGCAAACGGCCTGCAGAAGCACACTAAATTTTACTTCTCCAGAGTAAGACAAGTGATGCTGTAGTAGCCTTTAGCAACAAGTCAATATTAGGCTAAATGGCTGTAAATCATTATGGACCGGTTAGCCTGTCGTTCATTCGGCATTAGCCTACTACCGCGCTTGAGAGTGGCAACCCTGTCCACATTTATAACACGGTCTAGAATGTAAACGTATATATCAACTTTGGTATTCTTACCGAGCAAACTATGTTGATATATTGTCTCCCAGGTGGTCTTGGATACGTGCGTTGGAGGCCAGATCATCTGAATAAAAGATTCTCCCTTGTCATTGTGAGTGAATGGCAGGTGCAAAATACACTAAATAGTCATTTAACACCTGCCAACCAAGTATAGATGAATAAAATCAGGACATTGGCCTATGACTAAAATAAAACCCCGCTTGTCATTGTGGTCGTGTATGTTTTGCACAGATCTAGAAGCAGGGCCTGTTTCTGAACAGAAAAAACAGGAGCCTAGGTGGGCAACAATATATAACAGTGATTTGATTAAAAAACATATGTCGAACATATACATGTTTATGTATTTTTGTATCTAACTGACCAGGAGGCAAAGACATGTTTGGTTGGATAGTCTGCCAACATACAGAAGTCCCTCAGTCGCTTCATGTCTGTTTACTCTTTATCCTGGGTTTTTGAAATGTTTTTAGTATTATTTTTGGGGAGCTATTGGGCGCTGATCCATGTTAAGTGCTTCGTTATCTTTCCCGAGTCGAGTAGACCGTGGAAACCCGAAGTCCAAGTCCGGGGTGAACTTCAGGTCATCGCGTCTAACAAATATGAAAATGTCGCCTCTTTGGAGAAGGGCACGCCTTGTTGTTTAACAAAGACTGTCAATGGGCAAGATTAATCAGAAACAAAATGGAAACGGTGTCACTTTAGGGTCAGAGAGAAGTTATCGCTGTTTAGGGGAGCGAATAGAAAGGAGGAACGAAAAAAGAATGCTTTCCATATTTCCGAAGTTTGGCCGCCACTTGGCACCGCGCGCTGGGCCTTCTTCATATGTACGATAGTAGACACCTTCGGTAGCGCGGCTGATTTGGTTGAGTAGGCTTCTTCGTGATTTTCACCTCGGATATGGATTAGCGAGATGGAGGACACACATGTCGTGAAGACGGCAGTAGACGAAATGCTGATGGCGCCGAGACACGGTCAGGGATGATTGTACCATAACAGTTATAAAGTTGCACTAGTGAGCATAGTTGCATAGTGAGATAAATCTGACTAGTCACTGTTTAATTGTTAATGGTTGTTACACTTTCGATGATTGCTTGAATATGGGTCGTTTGCGTTGAGTCTGTTTGGTTCCGTTGTTTGGCCTTATAGTTGTTAAAGTTGACAATTTTAACTTACATTACCTGTAATGCTATGACGATGATGATAATGACGAATGGTTTTAATATTATTTAAATCTAATAGGTGCTTTGATCTGACTTCCACCACAATAGTATGGGCAGGTTACATTATTTGAGGTTGGTTATGTAACTACAATATACTTATAATACATGCATTAGAAATATCATACCATAGGTCAGTTACAGTCATTAACAAACCATTCTCAAAAAATCTTTGTTTATTAAAAAGTACAAGGTCAGACGTTAATATGTGTGGAAGTATGTTATGTGGTTCATATCCTTTTGTAGTGAATAGCTCTTAATATCAATAAAATGTATTGTTTTTCATCAACTAACATAGTTATAAACCGAACGTCTGTTTCTTCTGACATTAACATTGACCTTGTCAAATTCACTCGATTGTCTTGGGCCTGCTATTCAACAGACATATTGTAACATCAGAGCCAAATGTAAACTATATGAAGTTAGCTTTTTTGCGACCTTCTTGAGAGTATAATGGTGACTGTCATGCTGTTAAATAACAGAAAGTTTATTTTCTAGTCCCAAAACAGCTCACCAGAAATAATGACATTTTCATCTGCCGTTTTTTCTACTTCACATCAAGTGAGCCATTTGACTCCTTGAATGTGTATGTATATTACCTGGTTCTCTCTGTATCAGTTACCTGTGTAAACCAGGTCCCATCTCATTTAGAATCCGCAAATTGTTACGGCACAAATGCACATTTTACGCACGAAATTACCTACTCAGAATGGACAAGAAAGGAAAGTATTTAGAGTGGACTGGACATACACTCCATTGTAATATTTAGCAAAACAACAAAATAAAAATAATAATTCAGTTGTTTTAATTACTTTATTCCAACAACAGACAACTGAATTTCAATCAGTTTGAGAAGATCAAAGTAATATTTTTCTGAAGACATCCCTGTAGGTTAATAATAGATAAGATGTTTATTTACTTTAGTTAATGTGTTAAAAACGGACGGTTTTTTTTCTTAATTTGTTTTTATTTAATAAAGAAAAAACTATCATAGCCTATTCAGAGCTATGTTCATTTTCCCAATGCCAAGCTTTTCATTGGTTCCTGTTTACATGATGCCCACAGGAGACCTGGTGATTGGTGGTGCTTTACACGTGACCAGACAACTTTGTACATTTGATAGAGAGTAGGAGGGTTTTGTGGAGATCAGAAAAACGACAGCGCGATAAAAATTAGTATTGTTGCACTTCACAAATTAATGATCATGAGTTCGTACTTGATAAACTCGAACTATATCGAACCTTCATTTCCTCCATGCGACGAATATCAACAAAACGGATACATCCCCGCCCCTACTGAGTACTACGAACGGCCAAAAGATACGGGCTTTCCCCACCACGACGAGGCGTCGTATCCGAGGTCAAACTACACAGAACCGAGCTACGACTACGGTAATGTCCCCAGCAACGGGCTTGATGATTTCAACGACAGACATCACGCACAACCTCAGCCCGTTGGCCAGCACCATGGCCCTCGCCTCAACCCAGTCCCAGACAGTGTTGCGGTGGCGGACGTCAGCAAAGATTGCAACCTCGCGGCTGAGTCGTATCCCAGCGCACAGAAGGGCAAGGAACCGGTGGTCTATCCCTGGATGAAGAAGGTCCACGTTAACACCGGTGAGTTATCGCCACGTTTAAATACCGGAACAATTGCGCAAGCCACCACTGGAACGTATGCACGCCCATTGAGGCAGCACTAGTAGCACCCCTTACAACGGAAATTTACGACCATCGAGCAGCGGGGTCCGTAATTAAGAACCCTCGTAAATTTTATTGCCTGTGTTTGTCTGCCAGGGCCATGTGTCTTTGTTGCTTTTTAACCCAAACTATGCTACCTCCACGGCTGGACCACAGCCAAACTGTAATATCCAACCCCGCTGATTTTGTAAATCATTTTCTAAGGCTTGATTTGTCCCTGGATACGAGTGTTTGCACACATGGCGTCTCCAAATTATGGTCATTCAACGCAACAGAAATGGAGGAGGCTAAGCCCCCACAAAACATCGTAAGCTTTATTCTCCCATTAGCCTACCAACATGCTTTTATGGAGAACAACATTTGTAATGTGCCCAGTGGAGAGCGTCAATGTTGGGACTATCGTGCTTAATGTGGCAGTAACACCTGCTTGGTTATATGTGTGTGTGTGTGTGTGTGCTTGCTTTTCTCTAGTCAATGCTAGTTACAATGGAGGAGTGCCCAAGAGGTCCCGCACTGCCTACACCCGCCAACAGGCTCTTGAGCTAGAGAAAGAATTCCACTTCAACCGCTACCTGACCAGACGCAGGCGCGTGGAGATTGCACACACGATGTGCCTATCCGAACGTCAGGTGAAGATTTGGTTCCAGAACAGAAGGATGAAGTGGAAGAAAGATCACAAGCTGCCGAACACCAAGATCCGCTCTGCGAGCTCATCTTCGTCTTCCGGAGCCCAGCAGCAGCAACAGCAGCATATCAAAACAGGCACGCACCAGCAGCTCGTTCCCACGCCGTGCGCCTCGAACCTATAGTGACGGAACCCCTTGCGCCAAAAAACAACAGACTGAGAATGGCAAACAGAACACAGCAACTGAATTTTGTGGACCGATTCTCGAGTATGTCCCATACGGTATTACCCCCTTCCTTAGGCCGTTGGGCCTGTCAAGTCCTTCTTGTCCGTTCTCATCTTCCCCTCTCGTGTATTCCCTCCCCACATGTTTTTTAGCTCCAAATCGCGTCACTTGCTGCCCAAGGAGGCAACTAAAATGTATGTATTTGTTTATTGAGACAGAAGAATTACGCACATTCAAATGCACCGAGGGACTTTGGACTAGATGTATACTTCACATTGCGTAGACTAAAAAGAAAGTGAATGAAAACAGAGACAAGACACCTCATTTTTCTTTTTCCTCTATGAAATGTTTTTTTTGTTTCTCATGGAAAGTTCTAATATAATACTTGAAAGAAAAACTATGTTTTAGGAATCCCCACCGGCGAGCTATTGGCTGTTTTAGAATGGGTTTGGTCAGAGTTAGGATCTAGCTCGAGTGTGTGAGTTGGTTTACTGTTGAATGTGTTATCAATTCGTGTCCAGGTGTCTTTGAACCCTAAAGTAAATGGATAGAAAAGGCACAATACTGAATCAATTTTGTCTTTTAAAAAAGGCATACCTTTTTGTTTGTTTGTTCGTGTTGAAGTGTTAACTAGTTTTAACTGTGATAGTGTCTCACAATTTTGTGTTGTGATCTAAACTGTGAATATTTGTATATGTTGTCTGATTAATTGACGTTGTAACATTGTAATGTAGTTTAGACCCATGCAAGAAACTCCCCCCGTGAAATAAATATGTACTTCAATATATGGCTGATACTGGATTGGGTATTAGATTGTAGTACATTTTTTATTAATATGATTGCGTTCCATGTAAAAATCGTATGGTAACAATATCTCTTACCTGTTGCATGAGGATCCTTACAAGGCTCTCGAGCTCAATGACTATGGTGTTGGTTTCTTTTATGTTCATAAAAAGAAATCTATACGTTCCTTTACTTAAAAAAAACTTTACATATTTCACCCTTATTCTCAAATAGGGAATAGCAGTTCTTCGTATGTTCTTGCGTAATATGAAAAATTCACTTGATCTTATGCGTTCTGAACTATCTTCTTACTCTTTCTTATGTATGTTTCTTACTAAACAGAATACAGTTTTGTGGTTGGTTTTTCTGGTTTATCCGAAAAAACGACTTTATTAGTACTTGAGCCATTTGTTGATCCACTTTCAATGTATTTCGACATTTCTTGTTTTTACATAGAACCCCGAAATACAAACCAGGCAACAACAAATTCCAAAAAGCGAACCTGGAACATAAGAATTGTTCCTCTGTTTACAGTTTTGAAAACTTTTTTTGTTTGTGTCACAAAAGATGGTAAAACTGCTACTCAGCTATGCGTTAGTTATTGGTGTCTCTGTTACATTATGAGGCCTAAATTCGTAGATCAAAAAGGAATTTTGTGGGCATGTGAGTTGATAATCTATTAATTAGGAAAAGGCTTATTTTGTATGTCCACCATTGAATTATTTGATTTTGTGCCTGTTCTGTCATTTTTGGTTCTGTTGAAAGAACCAAAAGGGTTCTAGGTATAACTAAAGGGGTTCTAGGTGGAACTAAAGGGTTTCCCCACAGTGGTATCAAATGACCCTTATAGGTTTTTTGTCTGAGTGAACCCCGAATGTATGCATAGCCATAGAAATATGTTCTACCAAAACATTTGGTCCCCTTTCGGTTTGCGTTTTATATTTTCTAATTATTACTACAATGTGCATTTTTCTTCAAATCCCGGTGCACCAGCATGAGTGTTGGTCACTACCTGCTACATCCAAACAATCGAAAGGTTCAACTAGAGGACACAGCAGTATCTGTCCAATCATCGACTTAGAGCACCCCGTGTGACCCCTGACCTTACGACACACACAATGTCCAGACCTCAATGTCTTTTTCTTTTTGGGTTTTATTTGCCCAGGAGACAATGAGGAAACAAAATGGCGAATAGGTGTGCAATGGGGATGGTAATTCAAAGTCATCTCCGGTGCTATTCGTCAAAGAAACTCAGTCAGATCATGGCAAAAGGAAGAATTGTGATGGACAAAGTTTATAGCTCTTAAGAAGACATTTCATGTATATATAAAAAGGATCTAGTTAGCCTATGTAAAGTTCAGGCGTAGTTATAGTTCATTCATTGTTATGGATTCTCTTATTTTCGAGTGAATATGCTACCAAAATTAAATCAAAGGACATTATTATTGTCCTCCGTCAGAAGCATGTTTAATCCAGGGTATGTTTAATCCAGGGTATGTTTAATCTTGGATATGTTTAATCTATAGTATTTTACTTTACAATCAATGATAACGACTCATCCTGTGTTTTATTATATAGTGTTCGCCTAAACAGTTGAATGTTCTAACATGTGCTTAACGGTCGGTGCATGGAATGCGTATAAGGCCTACAACTTTGCAAACTCCATCTGAGCTTGTAGTGGATACAAGTGCAATTTAATAATAACATATATAATTGCACAAATGATCTTGCCAACTAAGTGTAGGCCTTCTCTGTGCCAACATTTGGCGCAGATTTGGAAGGTATAAATTGGCTTTTTGGATGATTGGCACTGGTTTTACGCAGTCTCTCATGATGTCGAGATAGTTAAATTAGACATTTGAGCTCATTTAATACCCGACTAGAGGTCACTCCCAATGTACTACATTTTTTATATGCTCTCTCACGTGACTTATTCAATAATGAATGCCCGCGGGTCGAAAATAGATATCAAAATCGTAAGAATTTTCATTTGAAGCGATCCTCCGCGGAGCACGATTCAAATATTCTCAACTCTGCTAAACCCACGCTTCTTTCCGTCAGTTTCCTGGTTGTCCGTGTCTGATTGTGAGTAGACTTTGATTTTTTATTTCCTAAGTAAATTGTCTTTTTCTTTTGCTTTAAATTAAGGTGTAACCGTTTGTGAAATATTTCTTATAATTTTAAGATTTTTCTTATGAAGATGAAGGTCGAAAATTATTCTTTGCTGATTGAGTTATATGGTAAGACATTCAACTCGAGTTCAAGGCGCGCAGTCAGGCAGTATATACTTTGAAACTATGTGGAACATTTTAAACATCTGCTTAACATCAGTACTTTTCAGTAATAATACATTTCTTGGAAACCGTACTCGCAAACAAACTATGAAATTGCAAAGTGGCACAAAGGTTCAGAAATTCATACAACTGGAAAATGAGTTAATTATATATCCTGTTGAAAAACAATTTGTTATTTATATATCCTATTGAAATAGAACTGCTAAATTTGATGAAGACATCCACAAAAATTATTTTGAGCTCATTACACCGCCTACATTCAAGGGTATAGAGCTCAGAAACTGACCATAAACAAGGTAATCGAAAAGAAACGGCATAATTAATTCCACCCAAGTGTATATTGGCATAGCACATATGTGATGACAAAATTGAGCGAAGAAAATAACATGTTTATTCACACACCAAATAATCTGTCAGAGATTATAGTTGTATTTTCTTGACACAAAAACATTTGTTTTGGGTCTAAAGAAGTCTAAAATAAAAAACAACAACAATTCATTCATTCTTAATCTGTCATTTCCCAATTATTTGTCAAAAAATAAATACAGTTTTATAATCCTTTTCATGCGCCTTTGTGCTTGAAGTTTCGTCCTGTAAGTAAAATGTAAAATATGGCTACTGTGCATGAATGGGTTTTCCACATTGCTGAAAGGGCGCCTTAATGAGAATGAGAGAAGACACAAAGAACAATCAACAACTAAATTAAACATTAACAGATAATCCTTCTCTCCGCTAAAGACTGACTTCAGGCTATAGGCTATTGAAGTTTAATGTTGCATCCTATATGAAAAGTTGTAATAAGAACGGGTCTTTAAACAAGTAAAAAATGTACAATGTACCACATTTGCAATGTACTTAAATGTTTAATTAATCAAAGTTTGTATCTATTTTGATCACAATTACATCGTTTTTTTGTTTGGGGTCAAGTAAATAGTTTTGTTATTTGCGTTATAGCCTGCTTTGACTAAACGTTAACCTGTAAAAACCGCGAAATACATGAAAAAGAGTCAAGACAAAAATGTTACATAATAACACTTTTTTTTACAACATATACTGACACAAAGCACCAGATCCGAGTCTTCTCCGTCCACGCATGGACACCAAACTAACTTAAGGCGTCGTATTTCGAATTAGCCTTGATGTTGGCCGATGTAAACCCCTGAGAAAGAGTTATCTTCCACTGAGTGTATCCGTAACCCAAGCCTTGCTGTTAAGAGCTCCAAATGTCAACATTGCTGGAAGATATGTACCGCCGTCTGGCGAACATCCAAACGCCAAGCTGTGTTGCAGTCTACGGCTAATGTATTCTGCCAGTTTGGAAATAAAGTGTTAAGAAACACATTAACAAAAGCAAGTATAATAAACAGCTCAAAATAACAAATGCCCCAAAAGTATCCAAAACCTTCCCATCTGAAAAAGGAGGTATACCTCTTAATTGGTTTTGATGTCACTATCCTCTCCTGGTTTTGGACCGCAAATATCTTCATACTAGACTTTAGATGCATCGGTTTGGGTCAGGGAAAAGTTCAGGTGCGTTGACCAAAGGCGTGGGAGAGAGGGTCCGTTTCCGTCCACCGTTCGCTCATGCCACATATCTCGGGCGTTACTCATGGAGTAATCGGACCTATGAAAATCTGGACAAACTAGAAACACAGATCAAGATATCAATCCCATGAATGTATCACCAACGCATTTCCCCAAATAAAGACGTAACTCTTGAATAGCTCAAAGTAATAACCGCGTCGTCACCTCTTAAAAAATAAAACAAGAACATAATGAATACTTTAAATTCACCAATAGGCTAATTCTAGCACAATCACAAATTCAGAGTCTTCTCCCTCCTCTTCACAGCGGGTTGAAAGGTAAGGTGACATGAGATTGTCTCCTCTTGCTCTGGTTTTTAAAAGTTTAAACGGCTCAAGTTGTAGTTTTAGAAGACAAAGGGTGGTGTGGGTGTGGGATGCGGTCCATGTCCGCTTGGGGTGATTAATAGTTATGGTGGAACATTTCCACGCCCGCTGCTCAGTGTTGACAGAAAACAAGCGCCAAACGGTGCCGAGAGAAGGGCGGCTCTTCCGGCCAAGGTTTAAGCTGTACCCAAAACCCTGGAAGTCTAAACGATATCATGTAGCTTAGTGGGCCAGGCTAAATACATTTTGCGCCCATTACCTATTTTATTAGAAATTGATTTCTAAGTAGATTAGCCTACTGTCCTTTAGCGCTCATTTCCTGCGTTTTCACGAAAGCCTCTTTCGATACTGGGACTCGGGTATGCACTCATCTTAAACCTATAATTTCCAGCATCTCTCAACTGGCGGTAGGAAATGTGTAAGAGCTGCAGGTTCAATGGAGGGTCCCTCCAATGACTAGAGGGGGTAAAGAATCCGCTCATTGAGCTCACTCATGCACTTCTCAACTCAGATCGGCACTGAGTGACACACACACACTCTTGGCCATCGGAACATAGCTATTGCTCGCCTTTACGCAGTGTTCGGACAGGCAACTATGGGACATGTATTTTCTGACCGGCCAACAGTAGGCTATTGACTGACTCATGAGTGGGTGAGTATGTAGTTGTGGCTCGGGTAAGCGGGGTGATCTCTAATGTTGTGGGTGCGATATTAAGTGCCCCTGCCACTCTGCACACAATAGCCACAACCATTTCGCTATATGAAAAGAAGGGGATACTAGTTGAGTGAACAGTCCACCTTCTTCCTTGAGGGGGAAAAAAATATATATTTTTCGTTTATTGCCATTTGACGCACCACAGCGCCAAACACTTCCTTTGCTCTGCTACCAACCACGTTCCGTGGTTGTAAACTAAATGATCCTACAGCGGGATTAGCGCTTGCTGTTTACGTTCATTTGCAGTGAAGGTGCAAGTCTCTGAAACGGAGCACACGACAGAACTCACACTCCTAGGAATCAGAGGCGAGGAGAACGTCACTGCAAGAGACCTGTCCCATCGACAGATACATTGCAGTGTCATGTAAACCTATTTTTTCCTTCGAAAGTGATCCGTTTCTTTTCAGGGGCAATGACTGCCTCCATTAATGATTCACCGGCTCAAATAAAAAGGGTTTAAGTTGACGTTGTGTCACGTGTGCTGGGTGCTTAATACGGCGCTGCGTTATGGCACGGGCGAGAGAACCGGAGCCCGGGTCCGGCCGTACGACACTGATTACGCGCGTCCCCCCATTTTCTTTGAGTGGAGTCTGGGCTTTGTAGACTTTTGCGGAGGAGAGAAAGAGGGACAGATAACCGAACGGGGTTCTGATTTGGATGGTATTAAACGGCTGTCACGGACGGATATGTTTTTCCACGCGGACAGAGTACAAGCTCGTGCTTGGGGAGGATGGATTATATTTTGAGGTATTTCCGCCGATTGTTCATTACTGTCGTGAGTTATTGCCACGCGAGGCAGAGGTCAGTAACAAAAGACTCAGTGGTGTTGCCTGGATGAAACATTAGGAATGGAATATCTTTAAAACGTGTGTTGATATTTAGTTTGTCACGTTTTTTTTATTTTCAGCAGGTTTCATACACGAATGACATACACGAGTAACTTCAGTACTAAGACATCACTTTGCGAACAGATTAGCTTGCCTGCAAGTCCACACAACAAGTCCCCTTACTATGGAGTAATAATAGCATATAATACCATTGATGTGTATGGTTATCACAACTAATTTTTATTTTTATTGATACACAAACTCAGCATGTTACCCACACTCATATTCTTTCTTCAATGAAGCTATTTGCAAATCAGGCAGCGATTGACAAATATACACCAAATTGTCAGTTGGCCTACATAGCCGTTTGTAAATAAATCCAACCAGTTTAATGTCTGTTGATATGAAGTAAACAAATAAACCTGCCTTGACGTGCTGTTGCTCGTGGTGTATTTTCGCTGCCTATAAATACCTGGTGTTTTTTGCTGGGTTTCTAAAAAGGATAAATCAAATTGAGGTACATCAAAAGTAAAGAAAAGCTGTGGGGTTGTGCTGCTCCGCCAGGGAAACGAGGATATAATGGAAGACACGCGGCCGCGCTGAGGTCATGGCGCTCGCGTGTGATTTATGGGCGCAGGGACTTGGGGCAGCCGTTGCGCGAGAGCTAATGACTATTTGATCCAAGTGGGAAAAAATAGACACAAAACCAAAAAAAGCCACAACAGTAGTATTAGTTTCTTCTTGTCTTCCTGGTTAGTTTTGTAATTGTATGAAATAAAATGTGTTCTTTCTTCGACGAGCAATATTTTGGATATTTTGGATCAAATGCCCTTCAACTAATAATAAGCCTGTGTGTGTGAATGTGGGTAGATAGTACGCCTTTCAATGTTTATGTTTCTATTCCTTGCAAAACACATACGATTACAATATTGTTTAAATAATAAGCCACAGCACCAACACGTGCAGGATATTTTTAAATGATTTAAACTGCTTCGTCTCTATTACACATATTTTGTGAATATACTGGACTTAATTTGATTGGGACATTTGAATTATTCCATGAAACAGTGAATTATATGACTTGATGGGTTGAAATATGGAAGTAGTGTAGGTTGTTCATGTTCGTATGAACCATTTTAGCGTTTGATAGGATTATTGGGAAAAACAGTTTGCTAACGTAACGTTCATTCATATTTTTTTTCCAGAAATCTACCAAAATAAATCCTTACCATACTTCTGTATTCACGAGACTCGGTAAGTCCATATTATTTATTTACGTTTTTATTAAATTCTTATAAGTAGCACACACGCATGTGTTCCAACATACTCACTCACCCGCGAGTACACACACATCCATACTTTCTACGCTACGCAGTTGTAGCGGTGATATGAAACGCCCGAGAGCAATAATTCGTTATCTTCCTTATATGTTTGTGCTGTAATGTGTCACCATAAAAAAGAAAAAGAGAATTGCTATTTTTGGTGCGGGACCTTGTGCCATTCAATATTCAATCTCTATGAAAACCATCTGCCTCGCCGTGGGCTTTAAACTACACTTGCTTTAAAGTTTGCAGAATTGTAGGCCTACTCCCAACATTGTTTGTGGTTTATGTTCGTACTTTTTGTATTAACATAAACCAGCTCTATTCCCTGTCCCCATGACATCTTACCCCGTAGCTACATCCTGAATAAAAGCGAAATCGCCACGCAGCATTTCCGAAAAACACAAAGGAGTAAATAATTATACCAAGTCGCTAATCAGCTCTGAGAAAAGGCAACGTTAGCACAAAAAAATCCTCACGCGTGAATTTTTGTCCCACTCACCCTCCCACGTATTCCATGTTCTACCTTTTTATTGTGTTGCTGAATCGGTCCTTACATCCAACCATCCAGCGGCCTCAGAAGGCAAGAAATACAGTGCTCTGGACGCCTTCACTGTATAGAGATGCGAGAGGACATATATTTTTGCTTTGGATAGAAACGACACACTTCGCATAGGGATCGTTATCTCGTTATCTCTCTCCCTCTGCTCATCTACCCTCCTTGCTCTGTTTTCCCTTTTGTAGGTGCATCTTCTGTCAATGTTTCTCACGATGTGTGTCTTTCCCTTGGTTCATCCCAGTCAAGGCTTTGGTCCGCAGCATTTGCAGTTCAAAAAAAGCATTTATATTATAAAAAGTCTTTATATTTTCAAACCATTCTTATTTGTCCACATATTTTACATATTTTTTATTTTGGTCAAACCCCAAATTCCCAGGTCCGTTTGACAATGATAGTGTTGGTGTGCTAAACACAACGCCAAAATGTTAGTTAATGATTACATTGTGGATGGAGGCCCTTTATGGCTCTTATAGTAATGGTAATGCTGTGCTTTAACCCGGTTATATCTCAGCCTATCATATGGTCATTATTTTGAGTATGTGTTTATTAAATAACACATAATGTCATAAAACAAAATCCGGATACGGGGTGTTTATGTTATTTGTAAAAACATAGACTACTACTTTGTCAAGTGGGGGTGGAGAGATTTGAAGTGGCTTTATGTGTCCAAGGCGCTAGTTCATTTGCATAATTGTTCTTGTCTATGGTGACGCTATGTTTCGGGGGAGTTCACTGGTCTGGTTATGTCTGCACGAACACATAGTCCAGCATAGCCCTAGCTAAGTTTAATTTTGGTATGAGGCATGGGCACTACTCTAGCATGTGATAAGTTCAACCGTGAGGGCAGAGAGCGCTTATCTGGGCGACCCGAGTGCTCACGCCTGCTTTCGTAATCGCGGGATACCTATCCACGTCCAAAAGGGGGATTTTGTTTCTTCTGTACACAGAACCCTTCGCCTCTTCGCGTCTTCGCTTTTTCTGTTTGGCTGATGAGTCTCGTAAGTGCTAGGCGTAGTCGGGTTGTGCTGCTTCTACCCCTGCTCGCTTTGCCTAAACTTTTTCTCTGGACTACTGCTTTGATCGATTTCGTCGCTGAATGAGAAAATATTGCGTTGTGGTCTGCATTCGTCGTCAGAGGATACGGTAAGCAGGCCAGAAATAGTCTCTCTCTCAGTTGTAAATGAAGGAGTTTGTGTCGCACGGTGATTTATCACCATATGACTTACATCTCGGTTCAGGAAGAGTTCACACAGCCAGCCAGATTTCTCTCTCGCCCGGAGCAGGGACTGAGTATCCGTAGGCTCTGTCTTCTCTTTACTGCCATGTCTTCCCTTTTTTTCTTCCAACCTGACTAATTATTTTGAAAATCCATGAAACGCTTTCTGATATGTTTTCCAGAGTAACGCTTTAGGACCTGATGTAGTGATAAGATGCTGTATTCATTTTTAGTCTGGGGTGTGTTGGAGGTAAAGCATTTGTTCAATATTTTGCGGATCGTGGCGCCTTATTGTTGAACGTGCCGTAGGCCTAGTTAACATTGTTCTATAATATGCCGTATATTTTGTTGTTGTTGTTGTTTATTGATTCCGTAATTGGTTCATTAGTATCACTAATATTAATATTGCTCTGTGTTGTATGTTGTAGTAATCGAATATAAGGCCGTATCTATTTGTTTTAGGTCTCAAACCTTCTAAAACTGTACTATTACCAAATTCAGTAAAAATAATAATTCATTTAAATTCACAGTATTTTGAACTGTCATAACCAAGCAATACAATTATTGTTTTCATTCACAATAGACTACACGTTTCATACCTCTTTAGGGGGCTACGGTCAAACCTGTTTTTCTTAATACCGCTGTATCGAATTGCATTTTATTTATTGAATCTGTGCTTTTTGCATTACTCACAAAATGTGCTTTGCAAGACAGTGTAAAGTTTGAGAAGCTATGATAATAGTATTATCGTTTTATTTTCGTCTCCAATGCTTTACAAAGGTGGACCACTAGAACGAAATACTATTACATTTTACATATTGTGTTGTTCCCAGTGGCCCCCATCATATCTCTTTATGTTAAACATACGTTTGATATCCATTCAAATTGGATCCACAATAGCTACCTTACTTCGTTCAGTATAGGTTAACAGTACTCATATAGTTAAAGGCTACATCCCAGATCTCGTTTTCCCTGACTTTCTAACAAAACACCGGTAGCCTGGCATTTCACCGGGCCGCTGTCTGCAGTGCGGCGTCTCGGCCTAGTGACCCCCCATACATCACTGGGATGGGCGCCCAGTCCGACAGCGCCGACAGGAACCATTATTATGGGCCTGCAAGGGAAGTTCACGTCTTGGTCATGGAGATGCGCCGATGCCCGGTTTTTCAGGTTTTCTCCTGGTCCTTTCATCCATCTCAGTTCCACAAACACATGCAGCAAAATACTGGGGAATGCGATTGTTTATGCTTTTAGCCAGCCAGGTGTCTAGGCTGGGTTAGGCTTAGGCACTTGAGACCGCATTGAGAAGCACACCGCCTGCTCCGTGAAGAGAAAATTACTTTTAAACATTAACAACCTGGAAAGATATAAATATATTCCATCCCGTAACCCTTGATGTTAATCATAATAATAGACGTGAAATAATAAACGCTTAATTATAACAACACACTTACAATCTTTAGGCCTAGTTCACCAAAAGACCTGCTATTTAGTCTTGCTTATTTTGACATCAATATTACCACGAATGACCAGAATTATTTTTTGGTTATTGGTTATTTATGTTGATGCAGTTGTAATAAGTGCAGATGGTTATATGAGGTTTGTGCATGCCTTTGTGCGGTGTGTTGTTAACCATAAGGTAAACGGTAATAGCCAAAGAACTGTTGCCCCTATTTTGCCTCCATAGTCTCCGGTGTCAGCTCTGTATTGAAAAGTAAGATGGATCGCCACCATTTCTTCTCCTCACCGTGCTTCTTGTAACCCTAGGTTCACCCAAGGAGGCCATTGGCGAAGAGGCGTCACGTGACCAAGGGCCAATGTTATTCTACAAGGGTGTCAAGACCCTGTCAGTTTTTGAAATAAATATCGGGAAACGGCGAGATGCAAAAGGCAACCTACTACGACAGCTCTGCAATTTACAGTGGCTACCCGTATCAAAGCGCAAATGGCTTCAGTTATGATGCCAATCAGGTCCAATATCCCCGAGCCTCTCATGTGGAAAGTGAGTACCATCGACCCGCCTGCTCCTTGCAGTCCCCAGACGGCTCCGTCTCCATGCAGAAGCCGGGGGAGATGGCGGAGAGCTGCGATAGGAGCACTGTCGTCCAGGCGGCGCAGCCACCCGTCCTCACCGAAAACAATCAACCGCAGGTGTCGGTGTCTGTCCCGCAACCCCCTTCCCAGTCCCCTGGCTCTCTCAACCAGAACACGAGCAACGGCTCCAGTCAACCCAACTCAAAGAGTTCTGTGCATGGCTCGCCGACCTCCACCACCCGCAAGAACATTTTCCCATGGATGAAGGAGTCCCGTCAGAACCAGAAGCCTAAAAACAGTAGCTCCAGCTCAGGTATATGATCTACCTATAGACCTCCACTTGAAAACCCTCATTAAAAAACGAATAATTCACAAGTAAATACGTGGTTGTGCGTTGCACTGCCGATACATAACATCAAACAGTTATAGGAGGCCCCGATATTATTTCCTCAGAGGAGCGAGACCCACGTAACAAATGCAGAATATGCATTATATGTAAAATCTAAAACATTCCCCTCAAAGGTTTATAGTATTTATAAGTATAATTTAATTACGATGCCTTAAAATCTATTCTGCATACTCCATTTTGGTAATCTATTTATCCTGTTTCAGCAGGCCCTTTGTTCATACCCTCTGTCTATGTCAGTAGGCTTCTTCCATAATTAAGCATTCCATTTCCAGATTAGTTATTTTCCATCAATGCTTGAATGTGTTTTAGTATCATGACACGAACCTTATTTTCCTTTTATAAAGTAGGCCCGTTTTCCTTTTGGATTTACTTCGCCGTTTGTTGTCCGTATGCTCTAGCGTTGACATGTTGCTTGAATAAACAACACATATTGACCCTGATCACACAACCGCTACGTGTAAGACAAGAAACAAACACGCTAAACAGTTGTTCCAATTTACTTGTTTTGATTAGAGGCAAGATCAAGTGCTTGTAGTTGTTTACCAACGACGTAACCCAAAGTTCAAAGATTAATACATTCCCATAGCCTTACCAAATCATACTGTCTCCTTAGGCCAGTAGTCCTATTTATGTCCAAACGTAGGGAGTATATTTGGGGAAAAGTGTGGGGGGGGGGGGG
>JACXGK010000204.1:0-20726 GCA_016801125.1 Novumbra hubbsi | reverse complement strand
ATGAATATAGCCTAGTTTTTGAAACTGAGATGACGAGAATATTTCTTCCCCCATTTATTAAACAAGCTAACTTGTAACATTATTTCATGCTGCATTCCTTTCGCCTTGCGTCTGGCTGACCGTACAGTAGCCAGTAGTGAAACTTATTAGATGTTGGCAGTCCGCCACAAACGGTAACTAGACCAACACCTTCCTGTGCAGCGGCTGAGCCCTTGCCGTTTAACAAGGTGAGACTCGTAGAAGGCACGGCGAACGTAACTGTATTCGCTCTAAACGGAACACATACCACTCTTAGAAAAAAGGATTTCAAAATATTTCTTCGTCTTTCCCCAAATGAGAAGCATTTATGATTTATCTTTCGTTTTCATAGACCTTCATACAGTTTTAATTAGCCCCTTAGTTTACAATTAGACATAATCTTTGGTTTCTAAAGGCCTAGACATTGATATATGCCCCCTCCAACACAAAACCACCAACATTTGTTGAGATTTTGGCTATATGCTTATATGTCATATATGACACCCTAACCTTAACGGATATGCGTAGTGACATCAGTACCACCAGCAGTCTCGATCTGATGTTTCCGCATTTGTTAACTTCTGAAATATATGTGCGTTTCTACGTGTATGTGGAGAAACTTGTTAGCTATATCTAGCTTGTCACTGTAGGTGTTATGCTTGCTGCTGTGGTTGGTTACTGATTGACCGTCTTCCTTTTCCCCTTCCGCGCAGTTGAGAGTTGCCCTGGAGACAAGAGTCCTCCGGGAGGGTCAGCAGCGTCGAAGAGAGCCCGGACGGCTTATACCAGTGCACAACTGGTGGAACTAGAGAAAGAGTTCCACTTTAACCGTTATCTCTGCAGACCCCGCAGAGTAGAGATGGCTAACCTGCTCAACCTGACTGAGAGACAGATTAAGATCTGGTTCCAGAACCGCAGGATGAAGTATAAAAAGGACCAGAAAGGGTGTGGCATGATGCCATCTCCCGGGGGACAGTCCCCTAGAAGCCCCCTCGGTCCATCCCCTGGTGGTGGTGGAGTATACCTCAACTCTATGCATACTCTGGTCAATAATGTCTCTTACGAGTCCCAATCGCCAACGTCTTACAATAAGCCCCCTCATAATGCATATGGTATGCCCACGTCATATCCCACTTCCTTGAACAGCTCCCTAAACAACTGCCCGCCCTCTCAAAAGAGGTATCCCGGGACTGGCGGTTCGGCCACGCCCGAGTATGACGCGCATCCTCTCCACAGCAATGGCAGCTATGGGACGCACTTACAGCAGGGCAGCCCTGTGTATGTAGGTGGAAGTTACATCGATTCAATGCCCAACAACGGGGCCTCCATTTTCGGCCTGACTCACCTCTCGCACCCGCCGTCCACAAACATGGACTACAATGGAGCAATCACTATGGGCAATAGTCGCCATCACGGAGTGTGTGATCCGAACCCGACGTATACAGACCTTACGCCGCGTTACTCTCAGGGAAGAATTCAGGAAGCGCCCAAACTGACCCATCTGTAGCCGGGATGCAGCCCGGATCACTCCGCCCTATTGTCTTACCTACAGAACCACCACCGTTTTGTTTCTTCTTTTCTTCAGTAGCCTCTTCATCTTCTCTTGTTTATTTTACGTTTGTTATTTGGTATGGTTTAATGCGAGTAGCATAGGAAATTAGACAAATTCCTCTTGCTTGAAATGTCTCTATTCTCTATAGTGTTATTGTTCCACGCAGTCATATTATCTGAGACTACGCGCGCGCGGGCACGGCCACAGACCTATTTTATCTTCAACTTGTTTCTAAAAACAAAAATCAAACAGGGTTTATGAACAAATTTAATAGTATTCTTTTATTGAGAATGTGTTCGTTTTTTTTAATTTATCTGCTTTTGAATAACGTTTTGCATTTTGTTGCACTTGTGGACGGATCCTTATAGGGTTCATGAGCAGGGTTTTTTTGAGATACAAGCTTTAATCAAGTATGGTCTAGATATCCAACCTAAGACTCAACCAGCTTGTGTTGTGTCGGACTTTCAAAATGTTATTTATTTTGTTCTGACGTATTATGCAGTGAATTAGTATTATTTGACCCCGCCCCCTCTATGTGCTCTTGTAAGGAAGATTATTGGAACCATGCCATCTCTAGTTTGACTCCTTACCTGTAGCCCGCAGAGAGAAGACTTAGAGATCACTCTGCTATGTTGCTGTCTTTTCTTCCTGGAGGAGGTGTTTCTTTTTATTTCTTTACGAATGTAAATCAAGCAATCATGCAATAATTTTGAAGGGAAGGATAGACATAAAATACGTTGCTTTATTGAGAAGTCCAGATATCACCAAGTTTCTGTTTCAGTGTCATACATTCCATGCTGCTCCAGTTCGAACAAATAAATGAATTTAAATATAAATGTATCTTTCAAACGTCATTTGGAGGTTATTTGAACACAACAGTGTGTAATATGCTGTTTTAATCAAACACCGTTTTTGTGAGGACTAGTAAACAAAGGTATACTGTTCATTTTTGTAAAATCTCTAAAACATTAAATACCTTGAATAATATCAAAGAAAGAACAATGTTGTTTAATGGTGACAATTAATCACGAAAACGTTTAAAAGTGCCTCTTCTATTCTCTGCTTCATAACTCGTGGACATCAGAACCTCTGGTGGTGGCCTTGGTTCCGGATCCTCATTCACGTTGTCACATCCATAATAATAAAAATGTCAAGTGGAGCTTCTGCAGAATCTGTTAAGATAAAATAGGTTTAGTGAGAAATCGTTTGTTCGAAGAAAATTCGCCGTCAGGCCTATATTCAGTCACTCAGTTTTAAGCGCCCTTTTTCAAAATTATTACCGCACTGTAGGATTAATACAATCGCCTATTTAGGTCACTAATATAGTTTATAACATATGTACATTTGAATAAAAAGAATATGATATAATGCAAACAACATGTATTATTTATGTCAATATGATATTTTTAACTATATCGAATGCAGCTAAATAGGACCGGGATTTGCTTCACACAATTTTAATTGTAGCAGTAAATTTGAATCTACGTAATTTCATATGTTGTTATTGTGCACTGGTGTAAGATTATAGCGTGTACAATTCTTTCTTAAAACTATTTTTCAGTTTAATTCAACGACTTCCTTTGTTGTGGCATGCATTCAATTGACTGAAAAAGAAACCCGTCTCACATACAACCGTTATTCTCTATTAAATTATGTGGATTACATGCAATGTTTAATTTTCTAATAATTCCAAATGAGTACAATGATGAAATATAGGTCAACAAAAGACAAAACAATACAACATGTAATGCCATGGGCAACATATTGTGCAATCACTATAATTCCCAAATAATCGGAGACCAAATTAGTAAATTAATAGGAATCCCCTTAAAGGCATTTTAGAATGGTTTACAGCTCTACTCGAATTTGTTTTACTTAAAAATGGAAGATATGACAAGCACTCTACGATCCTGACATATGGCTAGCAGGGGAACATAGAACAATTGAAATATATTCTGTCACCATACACTGAGCCCGTTTGGATCCAAAACACACACTCTCTCGAAACACACACACTCATTGACACACACATACAGCATTGATTTGACCCATATGTAGGAGATTTTTTACGTAGTGTAAATAGGTTTTCAAGTTAAAATAAAGAATTGCAGTTCAATGTATTTCCCTCTGTGGGAAAGGGGTCTTAAATCATTCTGGCCAGAATCCCCCAGTAAAAAGTGTGTGGGTCTGCGTTTGGTTCACAGAAAGCCGCCACCCACTCACAGTTTCGCACACAAAGCTTAGCCTATGCGTAATTCCAAAAAGCCTTCAGTCTCCTTAGCAGTCCTGTCCTTTGCCACACACTTTCCTCACTAACGACGATCCCACGCTATAACTCGAACAAAAAGAATGCCTTTTGGTAAATTCGCAGACATATTTTCTTTTTTATCCTGAAAAAATGCAATGGAGAGTTCTGTCCAGCCTACTCACCGTTTATGGGCATTATCGCGGGTATACACATTTCCCCTTGTATTTTTTTATGTCTTAAAACATCCCTTAACGAGAGAAAAAAATGTCTGTGAACAGAAACGTGTTATAATCTGAGTGGCCAGTGTCTCAAGCCGCTTCCTGGCTGCATTTGATCCGGGGGAGAGTTAGAAGCCTTAAATGTGTTCTGAGGGCACCGAGCTGTCAGACCTTTTGGCGAGTAAGATTGATCGCGCGCAGGCTTCCAGGATTCTTTGTTTGGTATATAAGCAATAATCTGAGCGAGGCCTACCACTTCTTTTCCTCCTCTCTCTCCCCCTCTTTAATTTTCCTTTCCTGCCGAAAACAACATACTATAGCAATGCTTAGATGAAAAACAGCCAAAATGTTGCCTACACAGATTATACTGGTACATATCTTATCTGTGTGAGTTTACAGACCTTTCCTGTTAAGTAATCTCTGTACAAAGTACTCAGTAAATGTACTGTAAATACCTACTCTAATGGTTGAGATGCATTTTCGACTATGCCATAGCACCAACGTTTCATACATGAAAAAAACAAGGTAGATAATAATTAAAGATGTTCTGCGTTGTTTTGCTTGACCACCACCACAACAGCTCTGCCATGACATCTGTTTTCGGTGGAAACCCAAAAGTTGCTTGAAGACCAGATTGGATTGTTTTTCCTAAACTTTTTTTGTTGTCTCACATCGACCAACCGTACTTTATTATAACTGGGAGTATCTTACAACGCAGAGGGGTATTAGTCAGTCAAGATCAATATTGTTCTCATAATTGTATCAAATTATCTTTTGAATATACATTAATTGGATATACATGCGGTATGAATGTGTATGCATGCTCAATCCGCATATGGTCGTTTTGAAAATGTACCTTGATATGTAATACATGTGTTGCATTGTGGGTGTAGTCCATGCCTCTATATGTTTGTAGAAGACATTATATCCCAAATGTGTGAATCCATGGTCAGCCTTGTCCAGCCTAGGCAAGTACTGAAGAGTAAGGGTTCGTGTATATATACTGCAATACATACATTGCAGCACTTATTGCAGTATATATACCTGGATCCATTCACACCTAACACATAGCAATGTTTACGCACTGTCATAGTTTATTGTGTCTGTGTGTTCCATTAGACCAATGAAAAAATTGCAAAATC
Organism: Novumbra hubbsi; assembly: GCA_016801125.1. Classification (NCBI taxonomy): domain Eukaryota; kingdom Metazoa; phylum Chordata; class Actinopteri; order Esociformes; family Umbridae; genus Novumbra; species Novumbra hubbsi. The sequence continues at coordinate 15,548 of JACXGK010000204.1, read as the reverse complement.
CTGCAATGCAATCTGATTAAATTCAGCCCTAGCTCCCTTTTTCATGGTCAAACTCACAGGTATGGTATAATTTTTAGGCATTAGAAAAATGATGGCACTGGGTGAATAGGTTATTGTAAATCATTTAGGTAGGCAAAATGTTCCTATTGAGGGTTTGAAAGAATCAAAGTCTATAAACCACACAGTCTAAATTGTATGGTTAGCTCTACCGCGTTGAAACACATTACATTGTTGGGGTTAGTTGCTGTCAGGAGCTCTCAGTATCAGTTTTGGGGGGTGTTTTTTTGGTCATGACAGAACTCAATATGAATGGCTAACTTCGCTAATGACAGCCGGCTTTGCGTGTAGCTACTGGTAAGAGTTGTGCGGCGCGGGGGCGTTCTCTCCTGACTCAAACAATACGAGAAAATAGTGAGTGTGCGGGCCTGTGCAGCGTGTAGATAGCTACTTCCCTTTCACACAGCGCGCAGGCGGCCATTCTAGAAATCCCATTTACAGCGTAGTGGAGTTGACTGGAGACTATGGAACGATAAACTGGAGCAAGAAAAAGGTATAAATAAAAGCAGTCGTCGATAAAGAGACAAGGCGATCTTCACAAGAGTTTTGGATCAATCACGCAGACAGTGACTTCTTTTGTGAAAACCCCAAATTGTCATTGGGTAGAAAGTAATCATGTGACAGGCCGTTCGTTCCAATTTCAACCTTGTCTCCATGAATTCAATAGTTTAATAGTAGCTCGGTCCCCATACGACCGTAATCATTAAAATACAAAAAAAGCCATCACCAGAGGATTTAAAAAAATATTTTTCCTCTCTCTCTCTTTCTCCTTGAGCCGCGACATTTTATAAAAATACGCACAGCAAACTTTCCTCGGCTCTCAGCGAGCGGAGATGAATTACGAATTTGAGCGAGAGAGTGGTTTTATCAATAGTCAGCCGTCGCTCGCTGAGTGTCTGACATCTTTCCCCCCTGTCAGTGATTCATTTCAAAGTTCATCAATCAAGAGCTCGACGCTTTCACGCTCGACACTGATTCCTCCTCCTTTTGAGCAGACCATTCCTAGCCTCAACCCGGGCAGCCACCCGAGGCAAAGCCGGCCCAGACACAGCCCGGATGGATGCAGCCCGCTGCCTACCGCCTCTCTACCCCCGGAATACCCCTGGATGAGGGAGAAGAAAGCCTCCAAGAAGAGTCTCCTGCCCACTTCTACAGCGACTACCATAACAAGTGGAACCGTATGCTTCTCCCCGAAAGGTGGGTCGGTTATAGGTTAATTTGTTGTACAATATGTTTATGCTTAATGCACTTTCAAAGCACCTGCAGGAGTGTAGACTAACAAAGTTCCAGAGGTTACTCTAAATGTATACGTGCACAATTATTAATTGGGACCCCCTCGTTGTTAATACATTCCTCTTAAAAGTTTTGGCAAAGTTAAATAATGTAAAATTATTAATTTCATTTCCACGCTGCCCTTCCTTACTGAGCAGTGCCAGAGTTTTGATGTGTGACAGTAATGAAGAGTGATGTAGTTGTGTTGCTGTGCGGGGCAGCTGGCACGTTCATCAGCAGGCTACACAAGCCTGGACCACAATTCCTCTCTCTCCCTCTCTGTTGTAGGCCTAGGGGAGATTAGTTACATATATGGTGCACTATAAACACGACTTAGTCTAATGTTGTGCATTTATTTATAAATATCCATACTGCTAGACTTTTTATAAGCGGCCATTTTACTGCAGTAACCACTGTTGAATAGGTTATTGTCCGGTATATTGTGCCTACGCAATATGAGATCCATCAAATAACAATAGCTTATGTTTTAATGCTTGTTCAACTAGTTTGTTCATGTGCTGTTATTCCACGGTCGCCTGAGATTCTAGAGAGTGGAGGAGGTGGCTCCCGACGGTTGAGGACTGCATACACGAACACGCAGCTCCTGGAGCTGGAGAAGGAGTTCCACTTCAACAAGTATCTGTGCCGACCGAGGAGGGTGGAGATAGCCGCCCTGCTGGACCTCACCGAACGGCAGGTCAAAGTGTGGTTCCAGAACCGGCGGATGAAGCACAAACGGCAGAACCAGTGCAAGGAAAATCACAACGGCGAAGGGAAAGTGCCGAGCACCGAAGAGGGGACCGTTAGTGACGACGAGGAGGAGGATGAGGGATCGGTGTTCGAAGAGAGCCTCAATATAGTGACCGGGGCCCTTACGGAGAGAGAGACCTGCTCCTTTCAGCAGAACTCACTTATTTCTTCCCAGCAACTCCAGAATGTTGGAGCAAACAATGGCGAGGCCCAAACCTATACTGTCTCGCCACTAAGCGGCAATGACAAAAATCTAAAACATTTCTCCAACACGTCACCCACTGTTCCAGGCTGCGTGTCAACAATAGGCCCAGACTCTGCATCTGGCCCGGACAATGGCGGTAGTCCCTCGGCCCTGGACGTCTCAATACACGACTTTCAAGTATTCTCCTCGGATTCCTGCTTTCACATCTCAGATGCCGTTTCGCCCAGTTTGTCAGAATCCTTGGATAGCCCCGTGGACAATCTGGACATATCTACGGACAGCTTCTACTTTTTCTCGGAGTCCCTAACTACAATTGATTTGCAGCATCTGAGCTACTGAGTCAATAAAAAAAGAAAGAAAAAGACATTTAATCCGGAACATTTAATGGAACAAAATGTATAAACTATTACATTTTGGTGGTTGTTTCATATGATCGGCTCATGTTCTTTTTAATGAATATTTCATTAGTCGATTAATTTAAGGTAAGAATATACAAATGTGACCTGCATTTACAAAAACACATGATTTTTTAAAATGCTGTATTATGGGTAGGCACATTGAATTCTGATCATTTTATTTTTGTATAGCGTGTATAGGATATTTTTGTTAGAATAAATCATTCAATAAGGAACTTGGCATACTGTGTTCAGTTATTTTTATAGTGTAGTGTGCATTTAAATCAAATACAATCTCTTCCCAAAAGGAAAAGGGAGAGGAGAAATGACAACCCTATTTATTGTTTATTAGATCATTTTGAATATTAATTGATTCGAATTAATTGGCAAGTCAAAATAGTTTGATGAGAATATTTTAAAATTGCCTAATCTCTAAATGTGGATAATCTAGTGTGGTTTATATTTTATTGTAATCATTATTAATGCACCGATTTAATTATTTAGATTTCATCATGTTTATGTACACTATAAATGAGCATTTTCAATAATTTAAATAACTGTAATATTAGAAAATATAATCAATATTATAAAAATAATTTGTTTAGTAAAAACATTTTGTTAACAATTAATAACAAAATATAACATTAGGTTTATCGTCCAAATCAGTGCTGAGCTAAAGCGATTAAAAAATTAATTCCATAGGCTACTAATATTTGTCAAGTCAACTGTAAACATGCTAGGCTAGCAATAGCATGGCTCCCTGTTGTGTAAGCTCCCAGCGACGTGTGTGGAAGTAAAGACTCCCGACATTTTTTTTTTTACGAGCCCATAAATCAAAACCTATCATGAATAAGAATGGCATCAAAGAGACCAATTGTGACGCCTAATGCACGAAAAAAAAGTGTTTTACCATTTACTGATAGGATTCAAAAATGAGGCAGAAAAAAATAAAATAAATAGCAGACACCGCGTAGGCGTTTGGTAATAATTCAGTTTTATAGCCGTTCAAACACGGCGACCGGGCTCTACAAGCGCGCGGAGGAACATTCGTTTTCCCTCCCGTGCTCTAAAAAGCCTTATTCAAAACAGGCTGCTGCCAATAGAATTCGCCTAGTAGTCAATGTAATGTTTTATTTAAACAAAATATAGTTCAAATGTATATTTGCAAAGCTTAATAATTATGGAATTGTGTGTCCGGCATATGTCAAAAAAGCTTTTGATTTCATCTAAATATTCATATATATAGCCACATCCTTGGGGAAATGAAGTCAATAATCATTTTAGGCGCAGGATGAATAAGATATTAGGTAAATTATTTAATTTTTGTCATTATGTTTTGGTTTTTAAACTGCTAGATAGATAGAATCCAGTATTAGAACCTTAATAAACTGCAAGTGGACGAGTATGTGGCTAAGTCTTTGGAGCTATGCCATTAAGGTGGACTGGTCATTTGGCGTTCTGGTATAAGAGCAAATAAGTTGCTCCACTTTAAGCACAGAGTTTTCTATTGCTCAGAATTTACTTAATTTGCATGACAATGGGCGTTGTCAGTGCTTTAAGAATTTGGGTGTGTGGGTGTGTGTGGGAAGGGGGGGGGGCGTGGTTTTAGAAAAGCCAGGGCCGACTTCTGGTCCCACTCTGCCCCGCAAATTCACAAATGTCAAGCAAGAGGAAAAATGTTAGGTCCTTCTTGGGCCTTCCTTTCCATGGGCTGGGGGCGAGATAATTCCGAAACAATGCACCATTTCTTTTTTCCCATTTCTTGCTCGCAAAATGTGTTTTCTGGAAAGTCCACCGGCTGACGAACAGATTCAATACTGCGCCTACTCACTGCTGCAGAGAAAGAGACGCAAGAGAAAAGAAGAGTTCAAAGACAAGAAAGCAAAAGAAAAGAAGAGTAAAGAGCATTATACTTACTTTCATGTGTAAGCAGTTTTGCAGGGTCAGCTTTTATTCTGAATTCAGGAGTACGGCCTTTTAAATGTATATGAAGGGTACTCATTTTGAAGTTTATCACAAACAAAGTGGAGTGTGGAAAATAGGTTTGAGAAGGAAAGCATGTGAAAGTTTAATAGAGTTTGTTGTTAGAACCACCACATAAAATCCTCTATCATCCAGTAGGGGCGCTAGCCCATATTTCTTCTTTCGGTTCTCCCTTTTTTTCTCTCTTTGTTCATGTGAGATAGAGTGTATGCTCTTTCTGATCTGAAAAATAATAGTAATTTATTGTCATATGCAACTCGTTTTTTTTAACTACATTGTATTTATGACTGTGACATTCTTGTAACTCTGACAAACCTTTATCGTTTTGTTTGAATTTAATGAGCACTTTTTAACACTTCAACCAGCAGCGCTCCAAAACAGGTGGCCAGATGGGGCCACTGAACAACCCGGGGTGGCACACCAATACCAAAAGCCATAACTGAATTCCAAAAATTCCATTACGCTGCTGTGGTACTATATAGTCTAGTTGAAAGCGATGTCAGTATGATTGTTAAGGGATCTCATAATGATATACATTGGTAACTTATTTTACAGTTAATGTCACTAGTTACTTAATGTGCATAGTATGGGACAGTGAACAGCTTGAGTTTCATAACAATCCTGTATTATTGTGATATGTATCTGGATATACATGTGTTAGGCGTATCTGTATATAAATGCATAGCCAGGCTGGATAAATCACCGGACAGGAGACGAGACAAGGCAAGCCAGGCTATGCATTTGTTATTTTCTTTCACATGAACCATTCTGAAAAATATACATTATTGATTTAAAGCTGCACTACATAAAATTCTAAAAATAATTCAAAAATGAGAAACAGCGCCCCCAATCCTTCCTGCTAGTCCCCCTCTTTACCCCAGAGTCTAATTGACAGCTGGGGTCTTCTTTCCTAATGGCATGAAAGGGCATGTAGGTGATCTGATGGAATTTTTAGACACAGCAAACCGAATATTAATATAACCAGCAAAATTTAATGGAAACAACATGGGTAAGAAATGTTAGCTATCACCCTTGGTTTAACCAGCTCTTTTAGGACTAGTGTTACTCTCCTAAAACAATTTTGGATGTGTATGTGTATGCTATTCAACTAAATACTTGTTATTTTGTTGTAATTTCCGGCTGCCATTATAGCTTCTGTATGTAATGTTTTTTCTTAGCTCTTTTTGCAGACATTTGCAACCACCAGGCAGAATGCATGTTCACAAATGAAGCCAAGCCCCACCTCGCCAAAGGTCACATTTCTCAATGAACAAATCCAACCTATGGCACTTTCAAATGATTAGTACCTATTGTTCAATATCAAATAGAAGCATAGTAAGTATATGCGACTGAGGGGGGTGGCGAGTGTATCAGGTGTGATCAGGCTGGAGGGGTCCCTGATGCATACAATCTCACCAGTGTGATTAGAACATAGTTAGAACGTCTAGGTTGGGCCACTCTTTACTAGGCTCACATTTAGCTCCATGTTTTTACATTTATTTCCTCAATGTCATATGTCATAGTGTAGACTTTCAAACAATTACAGAGGGAGCAAGTGTTCAAATCGGGACCCAAGGGTTGCTAAAATCATTGTGTAAACTCTTCTAGACTATATGGAAGGTTACTAATGTTTGTGGGCGCGGCCATGTTTGTTTATCCAGATCAACCAAAGAGGAATGTGATGAGTCACTGACACCGAATAATCATTTACATTCGCTGGTGGTCTGAACAGATTTGCGAATCTCTTTGGTCAGCTATAACTTACGACTCCCGGAATCAGGTGCAATGTATATAAACATGGCTCACGTATAGACAGAAAATAGCTGAAGTAGTTCAAATTAACCATTTTCACTTATGTATTTGTCCATTACTGAACATGAATCGTAATTCATAATTTGTCATAAACGTTTGTGAGTTTCTGAATAACAACGTAAACAAATGATTAGGCATTAACAAACTACTGACTGGTAGTTAGCATATGTTGTATTAATACAACAAGTGAAGCATGCCAGTACGCCGACACTCAAGAAAAGCACACGCTGTGGGTCGTTAATGTTATCTGAAAACGGACGCGTGTTTGTGTGTTAATTTGTCAAACGGCGCCTGGAGACGAATATAGACTACTATTATTTAGTCAGCTGATCATTGTAAATGCTTGTAAAATTTAAAAAACCTATACACTGCAAACCGGCTTTAGGGAACAACACTATTACCGTTGTCATTTTGAATATCTCTTCAGGAGACTCAGATAGCTGAAGTGAAAAGACAAAAACTCTGGTTTCTCTATCATAGCAGTTAGCAAGTGATTTAAACTAAACTTACTGTTAACGATGTGTGGTGTACACTACAGACCCCCATTTAAGGTAGCCTATACATCAACTGTATAAATAACGTAATGTAGCAAACTTCAAATCCCACTGTTGTGTAAGTGTATTGAGAGTTACAACTACATTGGGCTCATGTCTCTATGGCAACCGTCTGACAATGTTTACTGACATCCACACACGCACGCACTAAAGCACGCACACCCACTCATTCTATCACACATTTCCAAATCCCTCCTTCCACACACTCCCTCACACATTCAATTATATTTCCATATTTAAATTCTTCTTGAAATGTCACCTTACCTAGGGCGTCCTGAAGTCACACGCTTGGTATTTTTTATGGAGCAGTGTCGGACGCAACCTCTCTGCTGACGTTCATCTGGGCAGTGCAGGTTAGCGGTTGTCGTGTTTGCAGTTCCCCGCGCTGTGCATGCGACCTGAGAGCTGTCCACTGTCGTCTGCTTCTGGGATCATTGTTTGCTCCGCTAATACATTAGTGCCGAAGCACGTCACCTTGATCGACGAGCGCTTGGAATTTAAATACCCACTCAAACACCAATCTGTCACCGCTGAAGGGACACAGTCGAGCACCTCACTGGTTGACCTGTGCCACGTGACCACCCACCGTTTCATTGATATCGCCCCATGTTGCCCCCTCCCTTTTCCTGATAACAAGGGGACCCGGGGAACGGTCACCTAGGGTGAGACAGTCATCACAAGACCGGGCCTGTTGTGGCCGGTCTCTCATTACCGCTGAGACGATGCTACAATGAGCAGCTTCTTAGATTACTCGGTAATGAGCGGCGACGGCGGGTCGTGCTCTGTTCGGGCGTTCCACTCCGACCACGGAATAACAACTTTCCAGTCGTGCGCGGTCACCGTGAACAATTGTGGGGCAGATGATCGGTTCATACCTAGTAGGGCTTCCCCGGATGGCATCCCTCACCAGACTGGGTCCTACCAGACGCCTGGCGGCACCCTGGGTCTTACCTACGGGGCACACCCGGCCTGCGGCTCGGGCTATGGACCCCAGGGCTTCTGTTCCACCTACAACCATTACACACTGAACCAGGAAGTGGAATCGTCCGCGGGGTTTCCGCAGTGCTCACCATTAATGTACTCCGGGAACATTTCCTCGTCTATGGTACCACAGCATCGCCAAGGTTACGGGGGCGCGCCCCTAGGTCAGCTCCAGTACTCCCATGCCACGTATGGAGGCGGGCACGAGCACGCGAATCTGCCTCCTTTTTCCGGGTGCTCTAACCCACTCTCACCCCTGCATTCCGCACACCTTGACGCCTGCTGCTCGCCGCTGTCGGAGAGCGCATCCAGCGCACAGACTTTCGATTGGATGAAAGTGAAGAGGAACCCGCCCAAAACAGGTTGGTGTCATCCAAAGGTGAATGCAGGTGGATATTCTAAATCTTAGTGCTCGTTTGGGTTATGAATGCAGCCAAAATATCATAAACCCAACTGTATACATAGATAGTTTGGGTCGTCACAGATTTTGGAGAAAGTTGTCCAATAAAATAATGAATACAAGGTATATAAATATTTAGGAATGCGTAAAAATCAACATGCACTAAAGCATATTGGCGATGTTTGCATTGTTGAGCATTGAAATGTTAGCTAATATTAGTTGTGTTAACCTAGTGGTTTAGCAGTCTCCAGGCATTTCCATGTATCCTTCATGTTCTCCCTTCATTCTTTTATCCTACAGGCAGATCAGGTGAGTATGGCTACGGGGGGCAGCCCAACACGGTCCGGACCAATTTCACCACTAAACAACTCACCGAGCTGGAGAAGGAATTCCACTTCAACAAGTACTTGACCCGCGCGCGTCGCGTGGAGATAGCGGCTGCACTTCAGTTGAACGAGACTCAGGTCAAAATCTGGTTCCAGAACCGTCGGATGAAGCAGAAGAAACGGGAGAAGGAGGGCCTGCTACCCTCCAAAGCTTCTGTGTCAGACCCGAGGGATAACTGTTTGGAGAAAGAAGATGATGCTGGGTCTGATAAGTCCCTCTCGGCCCCATCCACTCCATCCCCTGCCTCTTCCACGGTATCCTCTGGCGCTGATCCCTACTCCTCCAGCTAAAGAACATTTGCCTTGAGGCAATGGTCTACACATACCAAAGAAGACATACAAGCCCTGACTTAGATAGGTTAAATGAATTTACACAGGGTACAAGTATAAATGCACTACATGGGGTATACTGAGACAATGAAATGTCGTGGTTAATCTATGCTACGTGGTAAAGGTGCGGTGTTGTAATCGGTGGTTGGAACAAGGTACATATCTGACCAGCATCCCACGGAGATATGTTTATTTTCTTGATTTCGATTCCAGTTGTTCGTTCATGTGTAGAGTAATTATCGCGCGCATGGGATATCCTCCCACTTTAAATGCTGCAGTGTAAACCTACCATTGTTACGTCTCGACTTGGAGTGCACAACAAAACAAATACCTCATGTAAACCAGACTGATTCGTTAATAAGTGCGGCGCTGACGGTTTGTAGCTCCAAAAGTGTTTTACATCACAATCAGCAAAGAATACATCGTTTATGGAATCAGTGCTGGTAGGTTACATTCTTTAAATACCTCCTAAATCATGTTCGAACCTGTGTTTCCAGCCTGTGTTTGTACTGTCTTAGGCAGCGTTTAGACTGGAGCCCAATTCTGAACTTTCTTTCACTAATAAAATATCTGGTGTGCAAGTATTTGATTCATGTGTTAAAAGGTGAATTAGTAAAAACAAACGGAATCAAAACTGAGCTGAGCTGTCTAGACACATTTGTTTTACTAAATTAGGTCTATTCATCCATCAGAGCTGCACAAATCAAGATGTGATAAGTTCTTTCGTGATAAGTTCTGTCGTGATAAGTCAAAAGTGGCAGCAGCCTTGTGATTGGAGAATTGGGTCAGTAACCAAAAGGTCGCTGCTTCCTGCTTACATGGTAAAACACCTGTCGGCATGAGGATGATCAAGGCATTTAAAGCTAACGGCTACTGAAAAAATAGTTAGTGCAAAAAATATCAGAACTGGGCTTTCTGTTTAATCGCAGCTTTAGTGTCGCGAGTGTCAATCTGAATGTAATGTGTGAGGTTTGCATGACACGCAACACATTCATGTATACTTGATTGAACGCTGAGTTTTATCAGTTTTGGAGACCTGTGATGATTATTATAGACTTGTGTCAAATTATTCGAGCAGAGCACATGTAAAGTGTTTTCCAGTGAGATATTTACGGGTCGAAATATATGTATTAAAGTGCTTTTGCTTCTACGACCTTTTTTGGATTACTTGTATTTTTCTTGTGGCGTAAATTATGAAACTTTTATTTTCTCGCCATCCAAGAATAAAGAATATCAATAATAAAAAAAATATTTAATCAAAACATAAAGACAGGCTTTTTTAAAGGTACGTGGTAAGTGACACTGAACCCGTAAAATCATTGACGCAGAACAATAGGGACGTTATCATGGCTTTGTAAGTGTATACGCTTTGGGAATGCATTACGAATTGCCTGTACAACTATCTTACAATAGCTTCAGGGTTCTCTAGTCCTCAATCTAACGCCAATAAGTCTCCGTTATATTCCTTACGCGTTCCAGAATTAACCCTCTTAACGCATGCAGGCGTGCGCGCTCCCGTCCCATGGGGCGAGGCATTATTGGCATAATAAAGGAACGTTTATCCACCGAGGTGATGAGAGCGCGGACGTCACGTCTTTCGAGATGACAACCTCATCGAGCTGCAGGTTTATTGAAGGGACAAAAATAAACGCAATTGATTAAAACATCGAGAGGAGGATATTGACATGGTACAGTCGATGTGCTACCCGAGACAAGGTGCCAGAGAGGTGTGTCATCCATGTGGTCAGCTCGGTGCTAAAACGCCTTAGACCGCAGCGTTACCTCGGGCCCCTGGATACTTTATATTAACAAATGTGGACTTGGTTTACTGAGTGCCATTTAGCATCAGCCGACATAAGACATGTCGACTGATGCTAACTAGTGTTCCTAATGTTAATAGCATCTATAAAAAATAATTAGGCTTGACACTTATATGTTAGAAACAAAAACATCTATACCTACCTGTACCAAACACAACTACTATTTTTTTTAACTGACCTACCTTAATTTAGACTTCAAACTTGGCATTCTTTTTAAAAGTCGGGTAACTGAATATTGCTATGAATTGTCACAAAACAGTATCACTAAACAACAAGTCCACACACTCGTCTCAAATCTCAGCGTTTTATAAGAATAACTATGCTACTTATTTCGCACAATTCACCCTCCCATTTTCAACCAAAACATGGCAGCTAGTTGGCATATATTATTTATTATGTTTCAATTCCTCGTGTGCAGGGTGCGAGTCGATCCTGCCATAAAAGGAAGAGAACGAGGTTGAAATCGAGTCATGATTAATGATCAACGTTCACCTTTACCTTGAGTCCACCTGCTCAAGCTACTATTGTACGCGAGCACTCACCTCGCTGTTGCTGACAAGAGATGGCAGAAGCTCAACTGAGTCCCCTTGGAACAGATCCGTAAGTGATTCTGTTGTTTTTATTGCGGCGAGAGTTCGAAAAATAGGTGTTCCATTTTAAATTAAAATCATAATGATTTTTTGTGGTCCAATTTACCTTTTCTGTGAGAGTGGAATCCCCCTCATTCTAGCATAGTAGTGTTGTTTCTGTATAAATAGTCACACAGGTTGATCCTGGTAGTAGTGTAAGTTGATAGAGCATACCAGTCCAGTTTTGTATCTACTCTAGAACAACCTTATTCAAATACAGGCCTACCAACAGATTTACACTGCAATGAGTTTAAATGTATGATGTATTTTTATTGAACACTTTACTCTGTGTGCAATGATACCCTAAGCCACCAGTAGTTACAAACGTTTCATTTTCGTTTTAGCTGCTCAAACATTAGCCTGCGTATAAGTTTCAATGGAAAATGTTACATAATGAATAGCCTAAGACAATTAAAATGATAAATTAAGAAAACATATTACGCAAATATTGAGCCTTTAAACTATAATCCTACAACGTAAGATAATATCAATCTTGCATGATTTTAAATACAATTATTTGTATTCAAATATTTGATTTGTAGTAAAGCGAATTGATCATAACGCATTTACTTAAAAAAGCAGGGCATTTCCTATAACTCTGAATTCCACAAATCTATTCAATTTCCATTCAAAGAGTAGTCTGCATTTTCAAGAAAAATAAATCTTTGTTTGGATTTCGAATGTTTCAAAAAGGAATTAATTTGAAACATAATTATTATCCATGAGGTTAGGGAGCCCTATCCGACCTTTCGAAATCATAAACGCGATATCACATATGAACTTGTTTAAAAATCCAATAATGTATACATCACATTGAATTAACTTGTTGTAAAATGCATTAATAAATAATTGTAAAACAGGTCAACCTAATTGTGCCACAGCATACGCCGAAATAAAAGACAGAACACGTTTTTTGTCATTTATTTATTAGTAGTTTGACTGGGTTTGATTATGAACATTAATTGAAAAGTATTGTGAAATAGTTTAATGCAATATATATATGTATATATATAATTTCTAACAAATCATGAAAAGAACGTTAACTAGACAGAATGCTCCAAAATTGGCCCGAGGTTAAAAAATAAATAAAATAAAAAAATTCCGTTCAGTTGCTACTGTTTGAAAATTAGGAAAAACAACCATACAAAAATGGTAACTATTGTAGCTACATCAATATATATATATATATATATATATGTGTTCTTCAATTATAGGCCTGCATGTAATAATATCCATGAAGTATATTTAAACTACACCTAATTAAATTCAAAAGAGTATTTATCAAAATAACCCGGCCATAGGTTATACCAAAAGTTATTGTTTCAAATTGTCTTTCATTGTCCAGCTTGTTTGAGTCCTGTGCTGTCGTTTCTTTCTGTGTTTAATTCTTTGAGACACAGGAGGCCTTTAGAACCCCTGAACTTTCCCTCGCAATATTCGTAGCCCGGTCAAAACCACGCGTATCAGCTGACCCCCAGAAGGAAACTCTGGGTCAATCCGCGGTCACCGACCTTGTTGTCACAGCAGCCCGAACCCACCATATGCAGTTTACAGACCATATTGGATAAACAAAAGTCACAGCCTAGCTCCAAAGCAACTATTCTCGCTTTCCCATTACAATCGCCGTGTACACGCGTTTTATTTCCATGATGACGGAATATTGAATTCTAAACAAGACCACATTTTCTCCTCGTATCCGTCCCATTGCCTAATATGGCCAGAGTAGTATTAGCTAGCCCACATAGCGGGGTAAGGATGGGTACTGGTGAGGTGGGGTGGTGGGGTTTTCTAACGAGTGTCTAAACCAGTCTGAGGAGACTGCAAGTCAATGCAAACAATTGACGCAAAGATGTTTCAATGGGAAATGTCTCAGGTACTGGAAAAAGTTAGTAGAACAGTTTATTACATTCCCTGCAGATGTCTTTTGGTCATCTATGGTAGTCGTACAGTAACATACAAACAAAACCTTTAAGAAGACTCATTTATGATCCTGGATAAAGAATTTATTTCAATGATGACCATTGGAGCATTTTGAGCAAAAGTTAGACAATTATTTAAAAGCGAAACTCAAAAGTGAATAAAAGCTTATATAACAATAATATATATATTTGAAAATTATTCAGAGTGGAAAAGAAATTAGATAAAAATAGGTCTGTTTCTAATTGTCTTCCTTAAAAAAATATTTTAAAATGGCAAGCGCCCTAAGGAATTATGCCCAAGTGCATAAAATTATAGAAATCAAACAGAAAATTGAACCGGTCTTCTTACGTGGCTTCTGATGCCGTAGGCCTTATTTAAAATAATACACGTGTATAAACACAAAATCTCAAAACAGAACAAATACCGCTTTCAGTGAAATAATCTCCACACTTGGTTCAGTTAAGGCAATTTCCACAAATTGTGAACAACAACACACATTTATATATATATATATGTGTGTATTATAGAAATCCATTTACATAGGTTTTCGGCAATTTTTTACTCACATTAGCACTACGCCTTGTGGACTTTTTATCTTTTTTTTGTCTTCTGGTCGAGAGTGATTGAACCAGGTCGTCTCGACGAGGTCATTTAGGTTAACGTGCACTTTTGTGTCTCCAATAAATGTAGCAACAAATATAATGCGTTCCATCTAAAATCTAAAGCAGTGCCTGGATTTTGATACTTTTCCATTCACCTGTCCACGTCGTTTTCCCATTCACCAGAAACATGCTCGTTTTATTAAAACAGTTTTGGGAAGGCTGCTTGCGGGAGTAAAGGGTACAGAAGCATTTTTTTGTCCGGACACGTTTCTGAAATCGATGTTGTGAAAGTGATAGCGTATCCAAGGGCTACGCCGTAAACGACGTTTAAACATGCTAAGACTTCCAGACCTCTATTTCACTGTTTGTCTATGCCGGGCGCTAGAACAAACATGTTCGGCGGGCGTTTGATTTCCGTGGGCGGGCACGTGTATCTTACCAAAGATATTGATTAATAACTTCGGCATGATGAACGAAAAACGAATATTTTTATTATGCATGGCTTAAGCTATATAGTAGCAAAATACGCAGCGGTCAATTCTAAAGCTATTACTAACTAATGTAGTTACAAATTCTTTGAGGCTTGGTACTCACATCACTTAATTAAGCATATCTTTGATCCCATTTGCATATCAAGGTAAATAATGAAGTAAATTACTGGGAAGCATCAAAAATAAAAATGTCCAGAACATTATTTTAGAGGTTATATTCCTGCCATGCCTGTTGTGTTTGCTCCAATGATAATTTGATGATAATGTTATGCCACTATAATGATAAAGCCATTATAATGGCATAATCTAACAGCAATTTTCTTATCTCTGATTAGATGTGACCATTCTCAGACTGAAGATTTCTCATATGGCATCTTAAAGGAACGTATGACAAAGGGATGTAATCTCGTCCCATTCAGCCATCCTCATCAAAGTTTTAGGACACCTTAAGTTAAACAGGTTTTCACACTCAATTACAGAATTACACATTCACACAGAACAAAGCTGAACAGATGTAACCCCTGCAGTGTGAAATGGAAACCTCTCCTCTCAGAATGAGACATGTATGTTTTTGGCTCAGAGGGATGCATGCCAGAGAAAGAGAGAGAGGATTGGAAGCTAGAGAGAGAGCGAGAGGACAAAGGGAGAGAGTGAGAAGAGAGAGAGTAAACGAGATAGTGTAAATGAGTGTTGATGAGAGAGTGTGATATAGGGTGAGATGTATTTTTATATGAATTGCCTGCATTCAAGGTTTCAGGGAGTAAATCAATCAATCAAATTTATTTATACAGCCCTTTTTACAACAGCAGTTGTCACAAAGTGCTTTTACAAAAACACCCAGCCTAAAACCCCAGTGAGCACGCAACAAAAGGATTGAAGCACGGTGGCTAGGAAAAACTCCCTACGGGGCCGGAGTGTAGGAAGAAACCTAGAGAGGCACCAGGCTCAAAGGGGTGGCCAT